>JADGJH010001440.1:0-10004 GCA_027596945.1 Physocladia obscura | reverse complement strand
GATGTGTTCAAGTTGGACATTTCACTTTTATGTTGAAAAGTATTGACTGAGCCACAAGTCAGCACATTTCAACAACAAGTCCAAGCTTCTTGTAGTTTCTATTTGAAATAACTGGAGTGCCAACCATCAATAGAACATCTTGTGAGTTTGGGTTGTCTTTATTTAGATGGAGAGTACATTGTATACAGAATAACCACTACTTGGAAAAATGAGGATCAAACAAGGCAAAACAAAAGAATCAAAATACAACACAGTACAAAAAAGAATATATGAAATTCTCAGACCAATTAAAAAAAAAAAAAAGGAGCAGTTGAGCAGTTTAAAGAAAATAACCAGAACACAGCATAGAACCAGGAAACAATGCAGTCATGGACATGGAAGAAGACTATCAAGTAATAAAACCATCACTGATAGACTTCAACTCCTGTGCACAAGGAGGTTGAAGGCACAACAGAAGAAATGAGAGAGGAGGGTAGAAAATGTGCTGAAATTTTCATTAATGCACCAGAAGAAATTCTCACAATAATAGGGACAAACAACACAAATGGCTCAGAACAAGATTAAATATGTAGTGATGGTTCATGCATCACCAAAGATGGCACACATCTAAGCCTGACTGAACATGTAGTAATCACAGAGGGACAAAACAAAGGAAAATCATAAGTTTCAAAACAAATGGATAGACTTCATCAACAAAAGCAGAAAAAATTGCTGCCCAATTAGCACTTCTCATAGGAGGAGAAACAGAAATCTTTATTGACAATGCCAATGTAATAAATGAGTACAAAAAGCTACAAAAACAAAAGTGGAATATGAAACCAAGAGACCTGTGGAAAACTGAGGAGCTTATGATACAGCAGTAACTTGTGAAATAGCAAGGAGCAGGCTTGGGCTCCCAGCAATACTCACAAAAGTCAAAAGGCACTCTGAAGACCAAGGAAATGAAAAGGCAGACTTTGTGGCAGATTTAGGACACTAAGAAAACTTGGTAACAATGAAAACAGAGGCACAATCACTCATTAAGTTTTGTCCAAAAATATCAGGAAAAGACATTGAAAGACAACTTAGAAAAATCTAAGCACAGTCAAAAGGGTGCATGAACATATACAGTATATAACTTAACGCTAACACAAACACATTAGAGAACTATAAAAAAAAAATCAACTTTGGATTGACGTTTACTGTTATGCAATATGGAATTAAATCAACATCTTGATAGACATCAGGAAATCACTCATACAGCTTCAAAAACTATGCCAAAAAATGCATAACAGACTGTCAACTCAAGTCATTATGGCAAGAAACAAGCCAACACTATATCAGGATGGAAACTGCAGATGCTGCAATGGAAATGCACCTGAATCCAATGAATGCCTATGGCAGTGCAAAACCTCCCATAAGGGAAGAGTTCAAATAATGCCTGAATTTGTAAACCTTCTTGGCAAAAAAACTGATGAAGCAACACAAACAGAAGTAGAAGAAAAGAAAAAGAAAGCAGGGAAAGGGAGCCCAGAACAAACAAAAAGCACAGCTGCAAATGATAACCACTACAAAACCAAGGAAGAAAAAAGATGGGGAATAGTTGAAGAATGCAGCACAGAAAAATTTATAGCATGGCTTGGAACCTGGTATGATATTGGCAGAGAAATGATGGGAAAATGGAGTCCAGGCAACAAGAATTATGGACACAAACCAATGGAGTTTACATGGATGCACATTGCAAGCAATGGAATCATACCCAATGTTGTGGAACTGATGGTGAAAGACTGCAATGTGTACAGCCCTGACAGAAGAAGGGCAGTCATACTAAATTGTTGGAAATGGCTAAACCAAGCTGTGTATGAAAGAATATGGAGACCTGGTACAACATCACAGTAGATTGGGAAAACCAGAATGGGGAAAAAGCATCAGATAAGTTTCAAATACCATGGGCCAAAGACTAAGGGTGAGTCTAAACAGAAAAAAAGAGGAAACAAGCAGCAAGAAATACTGAAAAGAAAGAGATACCTGAAATGTATGGCAGAAATTACACTTAATAAAAGATATGAACATATTGGAAAGTTTGCTTAGAGACAGTTGGCAGTACAAATGTGGGAAAACCACAAAATTGGAAATGAACAAGATACCTGCTGGGTGGACAAATGTGACCAGGAAGTGGATGAAAGCTTATAAACAAGATGAAAAAGGAAAAATGGAAAATGATGGAAACAAAATTGGTGAAGTGCCACCAGTATATGAAAATAAAGCAGACTCCAGAAATACATAACAAAATAAATAGCAACTCTATTACAACACTCAGCAATTTTAGCAATCCTACTAAAGTACCCTGCACTAGTGATGCAAAGAAACTTAGTGAAATAATGAGAGACAAATGAAAAGCTGGCAGAGTTTTTCCCACATTGTTTTTGCACCTGAGATAGGGAGGAGCTGGTGACTTGTTTCCCACAGGGTTTTTTTTGGCGACCTGAAGGTGAAGAGGAGGATTTGGGCCTGGGAGGCTGTAGAGCGAGATAGACAGATTTGGAAGAAATAGCTAGAAAAGATTTCAGATGGCCTCCTGAAAGCAGCAAAAGACAGGAATTGGAGGAAGTTGGAGGATATTTGAAGGGGAACTAGAATGGACACCAGATTGCTGGGATGACAAGGAAATAGAAGCTAGTGGAAAGTGCATGAGTGGGAAATAATCAATAGAGGAGGGCAATCATTTCCAACAAGCTGCAATTTGTGTACTGAGGTGCATTATCAGGCACTCAGACACCAACTTCACAGTCTGGGGATGGGCTTTAGTTAGAGAATTTTCTTTTAATAATGACAATAAAGTCTGAGCAGCAGCTCTAAGGGGGAGTGGGCATACACAGATGCATATGAAGATCAGCTGCTTGGTGTATCTCATGAAAATCAGCACTTACCAGTTTCTGCAGATACCTTCTTGAGGCCATGGATTGAATCATATTTTCAAAAGAACAATGTAGATCAAAAATGCACTTTGCAGGATGCCTTTGCATTGTTGCAAATCTCCTTTGTCAACCTCTGTTGCTTACCAAACATCAGGCCACTTTGCAGTAATTATTGGGAAATTGCTCACCTTAAGTATAAATTGGGAATCAGGCACAAGCCTAATGAAAATAAAATTGATTTCACTGAGAAAAAAATGGAGATATAAAACGGCAGGAGCAGACGCGCAGAAAGAAAAATCGGAATTAGGTCAGATGACTGAAAAGAACGGATAACAGATTGAAAACAGGTGAAACCTTCACTAGGACAAGCAAAACAGAGAAATACTCATTTATTTAAAATAATACCATGATATTGACATCAGGTTTGTATTTACTTAAAAGATATAATTTAAAAAATCTATTTTGAAAAAACTGATTTTTCTGCTTCTTGACCCAAGAAATCATTTTCTAGTTTCGTTTTTTAATTTGTTAACTTTGAACCCCCCTATTCAGTCATTGCACAACTAAATACGAAAAATTAAAAGAGAAGGAAAACAGAAAAAAAATTGTAACTGTAAGCAGAACACAAAAATCCTTTTATTCTTTTTTTTTTTTTTTTTAAAACTTAAAGCAGAATAACATATTCATCATCTTCAACTTCAACAATACTGTTTTCCCCTTCATTCCCATCTGCTTTGGTTTTTTTGTTTGATGGTTCTTCATCTTCGTCAGTTCGTGTCCGTCTTTCATCTGCTGGCGCCTTGGCAACATATCTCACGGGAAAGTTTCTATCACCATCAAGTTCATATGATATGGCATTATCTCTATATAAATCAAATTTAAATAATATCTAATTACTAAAATAAAAAAATAAAAGAAGCTCAACTTATGAACAACAAAAAAATTAATCGCAACATTCTTTTCCTCATCATCATCGTTATCCACAAGAACAAGCAAACGTCCATTAACGCCAGAAATTTTCAACACTTCAAATGTCTCAGTTACATTATCTTCGAAATCAGGATCATAAATCATCCGGCCGCTTTCATTGATGCTAATCTCACCATCAACTTGCAAATCTTGCTTCAAAACTTTGTTGACAAACTGGCCAAGCGTAAATTTGTGCGTGTCGATATGTATCGTAAAATAACCAGCTTGACACGTACCGCAAGTTTTTGACGGCTTAGGTGGCGCTTCGCCGCAAATTATTTGAGTTCTTTGACCACCGTGAACGAGGTAAGTCTAAAGGAGAATATTGTTGGACAATAAATTGTGATCAAAAATGATGAATCTTTGGTTGGTGGGAATTGCTTTTCTGATAAGTTACATTTTTACACTCTTCCTCATTCTTACTCAAAATTTTGAACGCTTGTAAAACCATCAGTCCTGCAATGATGGCATTTGTCGTTGAAATCGCTGGAATAATGTTTCCTGCCATCTCTATACAAATCCAGAGGTTTTTAGAACATAAAAAAAAAAAACAGCAACAAACCTTTCACTTTGAATCTACTTTGCAGCTCAATTCCATACATATAAGCCCGCAAATTTGTGATGGCAGTCACAAAATCCAAAGCGTCATCATCATCTTTATCAAACGACATTGAAAACTCTGAATCAACCAAATTTTCTTGAACCAACCGGTTTGCCAAGATCGAGATGCTGAAAAAAAAATCAACAAAAAAAAAAAAAAAATTTGGTGGGCAAAAACGAAAACCTTTCACAAAATATGGAAAAATTTTCGACTAGAGACCACACTTTTAAGTTTCTGTCAACACCAGTCGCAATTGATTGTATATTTTTGCGCTCAATATCTAAGGTGTTGTAACTGAGCGGAACAGGTGGTGCGCGGTTTTCCCACATTTCTGACATTTCAAGAAGTCTTTGTACGTCACGTATAAAAATTTTTTCGAATACAAGCTTGGCAAAATCTGGAGACGATAAATTACTTTTGATAGACTTAAGTTCATCTGCCTCGCGTTTCAAGTCTTCGATTTCTTTTGCTGAAAAGAATATTCATTATTATTACCGTTTATTTTGATGTTTACTGTTACCATTCTCATCTGGAGAGGTTGAAATATCTCCGTCTTCTTCTTTTCCAAAAAGCAAGCTGTATTGAAGTACATGAGTAAAATGAAAAACAAAGAAAAACAAAGTAGTACTTGAACAAGTAGCTTTTTGACCAAACAATACAATGAATTGGAGTAGATGGAGTGGATCTAATTGTGCAGACAGGAAACGTTTTTGGAGTTGGTTTTGGCTCGCAATCAAAACATTGTGTTCTCTTGACAAAAAAATTAGTTTTTGTCCGAAATTGAAGAGTTGACCACCTTCAAATGAACAGCGACTTGACCCAAGTATCCGGCAGTGCCTGACTCAATAAGGGGTCTGTTTGCAGCGCGGCACATTAAATTAACGTGTTTTCTGGCAGCTGTTTATATGGAGTCAATCAGAGAGAGCTTGTACACAGGAAAAATATTCACGAATATTGTCCAGAGCATTCATAACAAGATCAAAGGAACGAAACCAAGACACATTGAATTCGGCATCAAAGATTGAGCGGTGGTGGGCAACGATGTTAGCGGCTGGGTTGAAACGCAAGGCAGATTCACTGGCAACCTGAAAGCGAAAACAAATATCAAGCGACCCATACCGGTTTGTGGCCAATTAGTAAGAAGAGAATAAGTGTACGAACGTATGCTTTTGGCTTGGAAACGTGTTGCTTCTGGAACAGAAACTGCCTGTTGAGATTCGATACGTCGATGGTATCGAGATCCATCTTGAAAACAAAGCCAGGTAGTGTTAATTAAAATAAGCACAAAAGGGGGGGTAGGAGAGGGCAAAGAGAGGGAAAAGATGTGTCAAAACGAAAAATAGAAAGGTTGACACACAATAACAATGTTCTTGAAACCAGACAGAACAAGATCCTTCAGCAATTCGCAGCCTATTCCACCAGCGCCAACCATCAGTACGCGTGCATTTCCCGCTGCTGTCCACGTGTTGCGGCCAACTGTCTGCGCGCCGTCCGAATCGCGCACTGCAAACGTTTGTGTTGCTGCTGATGTTGCTGCCATGATTGAATAATTTTCAATTCGAAAAAGAAAGACAGCAATCACAAAGACAAATACTACCAAACCTCTAACCTCTCAGGTATAAACAAATTCATGCTGATTCCACAATTAAGTTTGCCATTATTTTATGTTTCAGTCACGCAAAAATAAGCGACTTGTTTTAAAAAAAATTTCTTATTCCAGCAAATTTCAAAATGGTTATTGTAAGTCCAAAAGGAAATTTCAAATGTATCAACTAAGCTGCACTGGCCTGAACTGACCTAAACAAACTTCTTTCACCACTGATACAAACCAGACAACATGGGTTGCATTCAACTTACCCCTATCTGCTTCCTTTAGGGCAATCTGGTCACTCATGGAAGGACATGTTGCAATCTCTGTTTATGATTGTGTATGGTAAGAATTTTTAGCAACAATTCTCTTTTCTTTATTCTAAATTTTCATTGTTCAAAAATCCTCAATCACAAAAATTCCAAAAACAGTCTTTAAATAAATCCTGCATTTTCCTCCCCATACAAAACTTTCTTTTATTAATACAAAAGCTTCTGCTTAATAACAGAAACAGCAAGTCCAATATTTTTTTCTTTACTTTTTAAGCAAATTGAGCAATTTCTTTCAATAAAAAGTGAACTCATTTTTCAATACAGCTTAAATCATTTATACTTTAACAGGACACAGCTTCAAAAAATCTTCCAATTGCTTGTACATTAATGAGATTTAAAAAATGCAATTGGAACACTTTGAAATCCTGTTGTGAAAGTGACAGGACAAAAGGGTATCCTGCTGTACTTGGATGGCAAATTAGTATTCCAACACTGTGGTGATGTTTGCACCAACTTTGATTAACTGACAAGTGAACAGACAAAATGGCCAACAAACTAACTTAAGTCTTAATTTATGATAAAACAAGCAGCTATCAACTTCTGCCGCAAAGAATAATGAAGCTGATTGTCAAATTTTTCAAATTTTTCTTGGTCAATTTACTGCAAATCAACTTGTCTTTGTTGATGACTCCATAATAACAAGAAGATATTACTTAGATGCTGGGGCTATGAATGGGCTAGAGCAAGAATTATAAGTATGTTATATGCAATGTTGGGTATTCTGTTGTTTGCAGACTTTTGTGAATGCTTGAAAATGAAGTAGGGTTGAGATTATTCAGGAAAACTCTCGTAGAAAATTGGACTGAAAATTTAATTTACATCACCTTTTGTAATTGTTGACAGTATTTTTTAAATTCATCTTTTATAGCTTCTTAGAAATGAATGTATATCCCCAATCAGAAAGTGTGTTTGTGCTTGATGACTGTGTAAAAAAGTCTGCAGTTCACTAGACATGAATCTTGTAAGTTAATTTGGCCTGTTTTCTTGGATCTTTCTTAATATCCCAAACCCCAGTTTGAGCAATGCATTGCAATAATAAAATCATATTTGCAAAAGTAAAAAGAACAATTGAATCTTGTTGATTTAACTATCAATGATATAGCAGGGTTTGTCTGTTTTTGAAATGTAAATTATATTTAAGAAGTGAGGTAATAAAGAGATGGCAATAATAAATGATAGCAATAAATTGTTTTTTTATTCAAAAAATGAAAGCAAAAGCATGAAATTCAGTCAAAAAATTAGTATCTGCCTTTTCAATGACAAACATCCCTGTTGATGTATTTAGCCTGCCAGTTTTCTTATTGGCTTCATAAAAGTGAATTTATTTCAGAAAGTTTGTGGAAATTGAACAATGCAACACAATTTGATGTCATTGATGACTGAATTGACAATATGGCAGCAGGTTTTTTGATGTTAATTTGTTGTGTCAAATAATTCCAGGTCTAAGGTGCAATCAATGCTGAGGTAGGAATTTTTGCGACCTGATTTGCATAAAATCAGAAAAAAAATTTTTTTTAAGTCATTACCAATTGTTGAATCCAAAAAGACTGCATTTGCAAATTCAAATTCAAATGCAGTGTACATCAACAATTTTGTGGACACAACCTTCCAGATTGATCAAGCAGAAAATTTTGTACTTTTCATCAAGTTTTCAAAATCAACACTCCATTTAAGACCAACCGTAACTTACAATTTTCCACTTCATCTTGTCATTTGTCACTATTTTTTGACTCCCATATTTTGAAAATAGTAATAAAAAAACATATGAGTAACTTTCTATGAGGACAATTCAACATTTTGTCATTATCTCTGCAAATTCAATTAGACTGTAAGAAGTTAATTCAGGCCTGTTCAGAGCAGTAGAGTCCAAATTCATATATTTCTTGAAATTTCATTTCTATTTCTTCACGGCAATCATTTTGAAATTAACTGTGATGATTAAATTCAAGGTGCAGAAAGTTTTTCAGAGAAATGTCAGCACCAACACTTACAGCTCCTGAACCAGAGCACTGCCCAGGCCCCGAATCACAAACAGCGGGGAAAAGTGTGGCGTGCGAAGGATGTCCAAATCAACATGTTTGCGCCACCGGCCCGAAGGGCCCAGATCCCGGTTTGTTACAAACTCTGCTGCTTCAACTTATACATCAAAAACTACAACCACCATCGTCAATATTATTAACGTGATTATTCTATATAGCTGTTGCTGCAATCGCCTCACGTTTAACGGGTGTAAAGCACAAGATTCTCGTTCTCAGTGGCAAAGGGGGTGTCGGCAAATCAACTTTTTCATCGAATCTTTCACTGTTTTTGTCTCAAAACGATGATACACAGGTACGTGTCGATACAACCCGTTTCGTTTGGATTTGAAATCTGATCGTAAATCACAAATCACAAAAAATAAACAGGTTGGGCTCTTAGATATCGACATTTGTGGTCCTTCGATCCCGAAAATGATTGGATTGGAAGGCGAACAGATTCGGCAGAGTAATTCAGGATGGGCGCCTGTCTATGTGTCTGATAATCTTGCGGTTATGTCAATCGGGTTTTTAATGGCGAATCAAAACGATGCAGTTATTTGGAAAGGACCAAAAAAGAATGGTATGTCTTCAATTATTTTATTATTTTTTGAAACAATTTGCAAAAAAATTTACAGGGATGATCAAACAATTTTTGAAGGATGTTGATTGGGGTGATTTGGATTTCCTAGTTGTAGATACTCCACCTGGCACATCTGACGAACATTTGTCTATTGTCCAGTATCTAAAAGAGGCAGGAATCACAGGAGCTGTTTTAATCACTACACCACAAGAAGTGGCCCTTCAAGATGTTCGAAGAGAAATTGACTTTTGCCGGAAAGTTGGCGTTCCAATAATTGGTGTGGTTGAAAATATGTCGTTATTTGTGTGCCCAAAATGCACAAAGTCAAGCATTATTTTCCCTCCAACTAGTGGCGGGGGTCGTGCACTGGCTGTGGAGCAGAGCATTCCATTTTTGGGATCAATTCCACTGGATCCTCGAATAGGTTTGATTAATTTTTGCTAATTTTTTTGTGACTATCTAGATCATCTATGATACTATTTAGGTATTTCTGGAGATTTTGGTGAGTCATTCGTAGATCACTATCAGGATTCCCCTGCATTTGCAGCATATGCACAAATTGTGTCATGTAAGTTGGTTCCTTTCCATAAGATACCAACTAAATTTCTCTCATAACTGGCAGCAATTACGAATTTTTGCAAGAAGAATCCTTCCACAGTATGATTCCTAAAATGAAAGAATAAAAATATTTTGTGATTATTAAAAATATCCTTGCAGAAAATTTATTAGTAGAATTGTTGAAAGTGAAATCAAGCAAATATGGAGAACATCTCACAAGCTGCCATGCAAGCAAAAACACTTGAACACATGCATTATAGGCTTACTACTTCGGAGCAAACAACCAGCTGTTGGGTACATTAATTTGAATCAGACAGCATTTTAGCCTGCAAGACAGCAAAGTAGTTGAGCATCAGTTCTTAATGATCCAGAAGTTGTAGCAGTCAAATTCTTTTGAGAGTTTCCTCTGTTGTAAAATGCTCCAAAGGTGTGGGTATGTACTGATAGGTGAAAGTTTGAAG
>JADGJH010001439.1:0-10009 GCA_027596945.1 Physocladia obscura | reverse complement strand
AATATCGATTCCTTCTTCTGCAACCTGGGGAAATTAATATTCAGTCATGTTCAAAAAATACAATAAAGAAATAAATAAAGGAAAACAAAAAAAAAAAAAAGTCACAAACTTTAGTGGCAACCAACAGATTTAATTTACCATCTCTGAAATCAAAAACGATATTTTGTTGCCGTGCCGTACCCATTGAAATATCAGCCGCTGTTTTCGCACCCGTTTTTCCACTACTATGTCCAACCAGCGAATCCGATTTTAAAAACCCCCGCAACTCTGCGCAACGTGGAAGCAATATGGCCATAATTTTAGAAGTGCATCGTTTCTCTACAAACACGATCCCGCAAAAACCGTCGTCAGTCTTATACGACTCCAGAACTTTCACAAGCTCCAAGAACTTTGAGGACATTTTTGTGTATAACGATTCAGGGATTGGAGTGTCAGCTTTAAGGGAAAATGCTTTCATTTCTTCGGTGGGATAGGGCTCTTCAGTTGATGGGGGTTCGAATGCGTCAATGGTGTCGTCGATCTGTTTCTTCCATCGGGAAAGAATAATCTGTGTGGCACTTTTGAGAAATTCTTCATATCGCGAATTTTCTTCCTTTGCTACAATTGAATTAATTTTCAAAATGATGAGATAAAATATATATATCATAACAGGTGGGTGAACATACCTTTTGCTTCAGATTCAAATTTAGTCTCATATCGAAGAGGACTTTCAAATGAAGTGTTGTCTACAACGAAGTCTTTCGATGATGTTGGTTTAGCAATAGAAACAGATGCGACACTTTCGGTAATTTCACCCTCCTCCATCTCATCATCAACTTGTGCACTTTCGACAACGTCAGCACCAAAGCTCTCATTACCAACACATTTGCCGCGATTTATATATTGGCCAATTATACTTGCTTTCAAAAACGCATCTCCAATCCACCCTCCAAAATCTTCACATAGGCTCTGCGTATCATTACAAACACGTTTCAATTTTGGAATCTCCTTCACGCCCATCTGAATCAACAGTAGCAGCAAGCGCGATTCGTCATTGCACGGTTTGTAGCGCACAATGCTTTTCCCGGGATTAACTGTGAAATACTTGAGGTCGGAGTGCGAATCAGGCGTTATTGCTTTACATGCCAAGTTTACTTCGAGCTGCTTAATGCTTGTATTGATTTCGTCTTTTCCCGACATTGGAGATGCTGTCATGCCAAATATTAATGGACGCTCCGATGGTAGAGTTGGAAGATAGTGCAGTGCAATTATTTGGTTGTATACGTCATTTTTGCGCGCGTTGTGGCACTCATCAAAAACTATAAGGTTTATTTGCGACATTCGGAGAAACCCTCGAGTAAGAATTGTGCTGAGAATTGCAGGGGTCATGACCATGCAGCCTGTTGCCGATATTTCTGATTGCCACATTTGTTCTGTATACTGTTTTTTGTTCCCTTAATTAGTGATGGGGATTGATTTTTAATCATACATTATCAACCCCAAGATCGCCATGATATGATCGAACTTCGAAATCGCAATTGTGGCGAAGGTAGTTTACTTGCTGGGAAACTAAGGGAACTTTAGGCGCTAAAAATATTGATATTCGTTTCTGCCAATAATAAGCAAATAAATAAAAAACATAGATTAGATTCGTGGTAAGAAATGAAACTTGCTAAATTGCGTTCTGCATCAACTGACGCCATATGTTTGATCAGAAGTAATGAAATTAAGGTTTTGCCAGTTCCAGTAGGCAAAACGACGATTGTATTTTGCGTCTATATACCGAACGAAACAGGCGAAAATATTAGACGTAGAATCGGCTGATTAATTCTATGAAATAGACCTTGGCGATCTCAAATATGTAGCGCTGATAGTTGCGGGGCGTATGCGTATTTAACGCCGGTTTTGGAATATTTGCGACACTTGCGCTAAAAAGAGCCGCAATTTGTTCATCGTCATCGGCATCATTGACCATCAATGTTTTTGAACAGTCACCATCAGCAAAAAAAGCCATGGAAAGCTACTTTTTTTTTCTGCATCCGATATTTCACTCGGCAAAAAAAGAAAAAAGAAAAGTACCAGGCGATTACGTCAAAAATGCTTATTTGATAAAAATGCATATTTGATAAATAATTTCAGGTACTGGACTCAGGATTCACAATATTGGCAATATTTGGTGATTCAAACTTTTTCAGACTGCAAAAGCTGCCACTTCGACCAATAAACTTTAAATTTTAATCAAATAATATGTTGCATTTTCATACAGTGTCCACAAATGAAGAAAGTGGATGACTCGGTTTGGAGCAAAAATTCATTTGAATGCAAACCGAAAGATCGCATTCATTTACAACAACGGCAGATACAGTAACGATACCAGCAACATCAGAATCAGGAACAGGAGTGGAAATGGGTGAACGCCTGGTCAAGAGCACACGGCTCGCCAAATCAACAGGCGTTTTATCTCTGGCCGTCGGCACTCACGCTAATTCGTCATCCATTTCCTCCCACCAGCACCCCACAAGTGTCAGCGTTAGCGTTAACGTAACGCGCAAGTCGCAGTATCATTATGGCGCGGCCTCCAAAGCCGATGCAAGCCTGGTGTGAGTTCAAATCTTTTGATCCTCTTTGATTCGCGAATCAATTAGGTCCCACATCATCATAAATAAAACAGTACCGCTTGCTTGCGCACTCATTCAGCTCCGCTTTTATTATCAGACAAGGACAGTTTGCTCCCGTTCCATACCACCGACACGAAAGCAACTTCACATACTACTTCAGGATTCACATGGATGGGCCAACGCATTGCAGGTGTTGCCCGCCGTTTTCGGCGCCAGGCAGCCTTCGAGAAGGCTGTGTGGATCATTGCGTTGTTTGCCTGCGCGTTGCAAATTCTTGTTAGTCAAGCCTAAAAATAGTTCCATAAAATTTAATTTAAGTATTGTATAGGGTCTTCTCATTTATGCGCGCACACATATCCTCACGCCAGCTGATCGATGGCTAAATACTGTTTATCATTCAGACCCACTTTCTCCGCGTCTTGCGACCCTCCATGCCGTATTATCCCTTGTCTTTATAGCGGGAATCGCTCCTCTCATTTTTTCCCTTCACTCGTCTTGGCACTCCATACATCCACACGCCCCGCTCTCATCTTCGCTTGTGCCATTCAATATCTTTTGGGCATGCATACCCGTCCTTGCTATCTCGAGCATCCCTCCGATGGCCGCCGACTTTTATCATATGGATCGCACTGCTCGGTTCTCAATCACTCCACGTCTTGTCATGTTGGCCACGACAATCTATGGTTGCCTATTCCTCTACATTGTGCGAGTTCATGCAAAGCGAATTGTTATGCAGCATGTGTCAATTCCACGCGTCCAGAAACGCAGAAGCAGCAGTTTCCTGTCAAACGGCATGGCAGGCGGAAGCAATTCACTTGGCAGTGTCAACATTGGTACTGGCGCCAAAGGCACTGATACTAACATATCTTCCAATGTTTCAACGACAAATGGATGGGTTAAAAAGATGGGAACAAGTTTCGAAGCACACGTTGGTGTTTTGGGTTTAATTTGTGGAGGATGGGGTCTTGGATTTCTGGAATCGCTTTTTTCACAATCTTCAACGGCAACATCAAACGATGCAATTGCATGGTCCACGGGCTCAGCCGCATACTTGAATTCCACAAAAACCACTATTTCTGCCGCTTCCGCCGTCCTCGCCGCACCTGGCGCCTTTTCAACTACATCGCCTTATGACAAAACTGCGCCAAAAATTTTTATTATCCCAGTCGTATATGTCATCATCCAAACCTGCGTGTCAGTGATACTCATGTATTGGGGTGCATTTGGACATGGCGTAAAATACCTCCCGCCAGCCACGCAACAGTTCAACGTGTCGCGTCGGTTTCTGATACGGTCATTATCGGACATTGCTCACTATGCGTCGATCCCGGAAGAATGCGGAAGCAACAGCAGTAAGGTGATGAGAAATAGCAGAAATAATAAATGTTGTAGACATGCAAAAACATGGAGTCTTCCGAGTCCACCGGTGACGGCGGCAATCATAATACCAGCAACGACAATCCCAGTTGACGAGTGCGAAGACGGTGATAACGGTACAACGGGATCGCAACGCACAAGTCTTGATTCTGTTGATTCAATGACGCCAATGGTTGTTGCCGAAAATAGCAACTCTGCTACGGCCGATAATTCTTACGATACGGCGAGTATTACAAGCTTTGATTCTGGGGACAACGCGAGCAGCAGCAGTCGGCGGCTGATTAAATCGAAGCGTTCATCGTCATTTGCGACAGCGACTATTGAGACAGCTTTATTTGGGACGCGTGATGCTTTCTCGTGGAAACGGAATGGTCTTGCGGACAGTTTGACGGCAGCAAATGCTGTTGGTAAATTTCAACGGCTGGCTTTTGCAATGATTGCTATTGTTGGAAGTTTGGTGACTGGACTCGTTTTTGCGTGGTTATTTGTTTGCGTCGACTCATGCGGGCGCGGTTATAATTAAGTTCTTTATATCTTTCTAAAAAGTCTGTAAAACGTCAAAGCTCTTTCTCTCGCAACAAATTCGTAAATAAGTTTAAAAATAGTTTATTCATTGACTGTTGGATCGAAGTATATGTAGAAATAATGAAGTTGAACTTTCTTCATTGTGATCATTACGAAAGAGTCAGAGTCTATCTTATCAGCATTAATTACTATGTCAGGGATAACTGAAATAAATTGATTGACAAATATTGTTCATCACTCTCTTTCGTCGACTGAAAAAATAGATGTAGATTTCTAGACGGTGTTTGAGGACCAATCCAGAACCTTAATGAAGATGAACAATTCATCTTGATTAAGATTTGTATTGACCTCATACAGGGAAAATAAGAAGTCGGAGGGAAGGAACAGACTTGGTGGGTGTTATAGAAAGCCAACACACTTTTGTGTCCATATTGAAATATCAATTGGAGACATAAAATGGTGGCTTCTATGAAAGCCAAAAACAGAGCCATTAGATATATCGCAAATAGTGAGTTTGGTTTCAGATTGGTGAATAATGTTGACTAGAATACTGGAAATGTCGAGAGCACTAATACCGAGTCCCTATCAAAAGAAAGACTCCGATCAGAGATGCCATATCTAAGGTTTGGTCTAGCGTCGCTTGGAAGCCTGGCAGGACGTTCGCAAAAGAATCGCCATGGCCACGCATAGATAACGGCGCGTAGGTTATTAGTATTAGGGGCACGTATTAATAGAGATCTATTAAGAATACGCTAAGAAAAAAGTAGAAATGTGGGAGGGTTTGGCCTATTTATCTGAAAAAAGGAAAAGACTCTGTGGCAGACCCAACGGCGGGAAATCGGAGACTTTCGTTAAAGCAATTGCAGGGAAAACTGCTGATCCGAAAAGGAAGCACAAGCCTTTATTGTTTTGCTTTTAGATTCCTGATAATTTTTATCGATTTCTTGACTGTTAGACTACACGGTGGAAATAAAAAAGAAGAGGGAAAGACACAAAACGAAAACACAAAGCAAATACACCGATCATCATGTCGCTTTTTGGGCTGGGAATAATCGGACTAACGCTACCGTCTCTCGTCTCGCAAAATTACGCACGACTGGGACTCTCGAAACCGCCGATTACGCAATCCGTTATTGCAAAAACAATGCTTCTTCGGTAAGCCAAACAGTGGTAAAAAGCAACAAACTAAACCAACCAAAACCAAACAGGATCAGCGTCACCGACTCTCTGCAGGACATGCGCATAATCTCACCCTTATACACTATCATCACCCACATGTTCTACCACAAAGATCTCAGCCACTGGTTTAGCAACATATACGCGTTAGTTGTCCTTACGAGTGGAACCGAATCAACACTTCAATCGCTGCTGTCGATGGCCTTCACGTTTTTCGGCGGAGGAATCGGCGGAGTGTTGGGGCACATTGTTTACGCAACAGTTGTGACTAGACGCAACGCCGCCGCCAACGAGAATCTGCGCAGCATCGACAAGGCACAGGATTCTTTTGCAGCTGGGATTAAGTGGGGCGTTGGGTTTATCACGGGGAACCCAAACGCGACGGCGATCGAGCTGCCGAAAATATCATCGTTTTTCCGAGAACGAACTTGCATTGTTTGTGGAGCGTCTGCGGGAGTATATGCGTTGATGGGTGCTGAGTGTGTGCGACTTTCTATTCGTTTATATGCGGAACTCAACAAACTCGCTCGAATTAATCGACGTCCTTATTTGGATAATTTGGCAATCCATGAACGAAAACTCGTTCATTCTAATATTGTGAGTATTTTGACTGTGGCGATTGGTCATGCCGTTGCTATTGGTTCGCAAGTTGTTGCGGTCAGTGGATTGATTGGACAGGCAAAGTCGAACGATGGGTACTCGATTATTTCACCAGCCACCCAGCCGACAAATTCAGTGCCTTTTTTAAATATTGACGAAACTGTTGGTTATGCTGCTCATTTAGGTGGTTTTTTGTTTGGCGTTTCGACCCAGCTTGTCCGAGAACTTTTGTTTTAATAGAATTACCAGATTCTAGTATAAATAGATCCGGCTTGCTCCTTTCTTCTCTTTATTTTATTTCCCACTTTTAGTATCCTTTTTTTTGTAACAGAATTTGTTGGATTTTTTCTCTTGGCAAAACAGGCTTGAATCAAAAGCAAATGGACAAGATTGACAGGGCGATTCAAAAAGCTGACACGCTTCTTTCGCGCGGCAATCAAAGTCTTGCATACCAGTGCTATTTCAAAGCAATCCAATTAATTGCAGATCACATGTTGCAAAATACTACATTTGAGGCGTCAGCGGACCCTGAATCGGAAACTCAAACGCGCCGCCACAAGATCAAGAACACTGTTGTCGCCAAGCCGAAAGATTCCCAGCGACTGTTTGGGTTGGCGCACCTGTGGTTAGTGAGTGTTCCTGTCTTTTTTTTTTTTTTCGCGGGGTAGGACGATTCATTCCAAAAAAAAAACAGTTTCACTGAAGTTGAAGATATTGTCGAAGGCAGTGTAAACACCGAAGATTTTGATTCGGACTACGATGAAGAAAATGATGAAGATGATGACGAATCTGTCGACGAAGAAAGTCTTTGTGGAGTTGACGATACCATATCAGATTCTCATGAAGGAAGATCAGTCGAAATAACTGCAACGCCACCAGATTTAGCAGCGACAGCAAACTCAACAATTGCTCTGGAAGCGGATAATCAATCAATAACAATTGCAGCTTTGCCGATTCCAACTTTAATGCAAGATACCCCTGTTCTGCCACAAAAAAACTTGCCGAACACTACCACTGCAACTCTCCAGCTAAATAGCCCCGCGATATCCAATGGCATAATGATGGCAATCAGCAACAGTCAACAAAGCGGTAGCAAACGTAGCGAAAAAAGCAACAGTACCAGCGGTATACTCGAACAATCAGATTTTCGTCAGCAACGGTTATCGCATCCACGCTCCCTTTGCAATAGCGTACGATCGACAGTCCGTCTATCGATTCTAGCTCTGAACACTACAAATACGCCGTCGTCCGCTGCTTCCTCGCAGCCTACAAGTCCTGAATTGTCGGCGTTTTCGCCGTCAGTCACCTTTGCAGACACGAATGAATACATTCTAGACCACGAGTTCACAGCAACGACGGCATCTAGTGGCGTTTCTGGTGTTCCGAATGTCCCGCTTCCAGTTTTTAATCACAGCAATCTTGTCATTGTGACACAAGAAGCTAAACCAATCAAAGAACAAACACAAACCATTATTGGTCCATCTATAATAGACAAACAAGAAAAAGAAGAGATAACCGAAGCGCGCAATATTAACGCGTTTATAAAATCGCCAGAACACGACAACACGGATAAGCCACTAAAGAAACCCCCAGCCGAGAAACTTCCGTACATTCCATTGATCCCCACGTCCCCACTACAACACCAACACACGCATATTGTCCAATCGTATTCACGCTGCGTGCAAGAACTAGAACGGATAAATAGCTCACGGACAACATCGGGCCAACAAGCGTTACAGACCCTTTCGGTAGTTCGTAGACTGATGGAAACAACGACGTTGCTGAAAAATAAGCAGGCACAGGTGGCCGGCGAGATTTCGCAATGGAATTCAAAGGAGTTTCTCGATATAGCGCCAAAACTTTTAGCGATTAATATCCATCTTTGCGATTGGGATTTGTTCAGCACTTTAATTACGATCGACGATTTGATGGTTTATTCCGCTGCTACAATTCCGAATAATGCTACCTTTTTTGGTGGTGGTAGTGATGAGCAAATACTGCCACCACTTCCGCGCAGTTTTAAATCATGTATAGACTTCTCGATTTTCATCTCTCGTCTTGTATCATCAACAATATTGACGGCAGCCTCAAAAACTCTATCACCGTCACCGTACGCCAATAATACACCCAACAAAGCAACAGTATCCAATTTTCTTTCTCCGAAACCGCATGTATTATCTTCATCAGCTTCATCAGCATCGCTGTCGTCTTTGTTATCCACCACCAGCTCATTAGCATCAACAACAGCAACAATAGCAGTAATACTACCAGAAAATTCAACAGCAACAGTTAAAACCATATCGCAATGGCTTCAGGTTCTTGCAATCCTCCATTTTTTGCGCAACTACCAATCAATGTACGCAATCGTGTCTGGGTTCCGCCACCCAGCTGTCGCAAACGTTCTATTCTCCACCCCGACAACAACGATAACAACAGCAACCAACCAGCAGTCGCAGTCTCAAACAATCTGGTCAAAAATCCCTCCAAAACTGCGCCTAATTTTCGAGAACGCAAGTACAATCGTATCAACAACAACAGCGAACGACAGCGCGTACCGCCGTGCAACAAATTCAACCGCGCGAACCCCACTGGTCCCCCTCCTCGGCGTGTTCCTCGACGATCTTAAAAAACACCGCACATCGTTGTCATCCTCGTCGTCTCTCGCCGTGACGCGGTTCGTTGCTCTACAAGGCGACTTCGAGCGATGGAAATGCGCCACCAATTCAGCAGACGGCCTGTGTGCAGCCGCCGCTGCGGAAGCGACATCAACCGAATCGTGCTACACGAAAGAAAAGAGTGACCGGAATGCGGGGGTTTTACACTGGATATTGAGTCGCGAGTGGGTTGGCGAAGAGCGATTGTGGGAGATGAGTTTGGTGGCTACTGCGGCGAGTGGTGGAGGCGTTGTGTTTGGTGAAGAGGCGTTGTTGATCGATGTGGATGGCGAGAAAAAGATTAAACAGCGGTTGAATTTCGGGAGTGGCAGTAAGATTTTCGGGAAATTGATCAAGAAAGCGACAACTGGTCATAAGATTGGTGGCAGTAGTAGTGGTGTTTTAGAGGACGATGGAGGACTGGTATTATCGTCTTCAGCGTCAATTATGTCTTCATTGACGGGATCAGCATTGCTGTTTTCACATGATGATCGGGATTTGAATGATCATGTTTATGAAGAGTATTATAAGAATTTGGATGCAGCGGCAGCGGCAGCAGCATCAGCAGGGGCATTTACATCGGTAGGAGTAGCACAAACCGCAAATGGTGATGCAGCGAAATTCGAATCGCGACAAGCGGATTTTCAAATTTCCCCTCATTCTTCTACGTCATCCATTTCTTCAACAATGACAACACCAACACCAACACCTGTACCGAGCGCCGATGAAAAACTCAGTATTGATAATTTACGAGCGCGACTTGAAATGCTGAAAAGGAAGTAATAAATAAAAAGGGAAAAATATTTTATTTTCAAATGTCACCAAGAAAAAAATTAAAAAATAGCGAGAATTTTTACATGTCATTATGAGTATATTTTATCGCTGTTTGCCAAGTTATTCTTCTGACAGGTTGGCCTGTTTTCAAGTTTTTCGTTGCTGTTTCTTTTTTTTTTTTTTTTTGTGTTGTTTTGTGGTTTTTTTTTTTTTTAATAAATTTTTTTTTTTTTTTTTTTTTTTCCATTTTCCGACAACACCACATACTATCTATTGGGTGCGAGCCATATGCAATTTAAAGTTATT
>JADGJH010001438.1:0-10011 GCA_027596945.1 Physocladia obscura | reverse complement strand
AATTTTTTTGTCCAAAAATCGCTGTTATTTAAAAAAAATTTATAGATTTTTTCAATTTTTCTTTATTTTTATTAAAAATTATTAAAAAAAAAAAAAAAAAAAAAAAAGCGAAGTCAAAAACAGACAAAAAAAATTAAAAATTTCAAAAAAAAAAAAACCTTCAGCCCATTCAGATTTTTATATCGCTTTCCACAACCTTCAACTGTGCACATGTACGGTCGGTTTGCATCGCTCATGTCAGAAAATGATACATGATCAACACCATGTGTGTGCTTTAAGTGGTATTTTATTCCACCAGGGTTTTTATACGTTTTGTCACACAAGTGACATTTGAATGGCCGGTCATCTGAATCGTCTCCTCCGTCTGGCTCTTCATTAATGGCGCCAGCGCCTGATGGGGGAGGTGACGCTGAGTCCCCAGTTGTAAAACTGTCTGGTTGCGGTGACGATGATGTTGCCGTTACGACGGCGGCGGTAGCCGCTGCAGCTGTTGTCTCCAATGGTGTTCTAGCTGCTGCTCCTGCTGTCGTTGCTGCTGATGTTGCTGGTGATGTTGTTGCCGCTGAAGCTGTTGCTGCTGATGCTGCTGCTTTTTCTTTACCCTTGCTATTTGCCTGCTTTTGACCTTTCCCATGTTTAACTTTCACTGAAGGAAGTTTGAGAATAGTCGGCGCTGAAACAGGAACATTACTGACACCGTCAGAATTCGATGCTCCAATTTTCGAGGCGGCAACTGAAGCACCTGCTACTTCAGAAGATCCAACAGGATGCGGAACAGTTGAAGTATTCGATTTTTCATTGTTTTCAATAGTTAATGACGCCATAGTTGCAGCTGCAGATATTGGAGACAGTGGTGCGCCAACCGAAGCTATGGATGCTTGATTCACCATCATCAGCAGTAACGAAATCTGATCAGGCTCTAAACTATTAATTATAAAATCTTGCTGCTGCTGCGGTGTCATTTGCTGGAAGGATTCAATCGCTTCGGGACTCATTTTGTTGAATTTTACAAATGGTTGATCAAGTGAATCTAATTCGGAAGCTTTCGGCCGTGGTGGCGAGAATGATGGCGAAAAAGAAGCAGAAGAAAGTAGCGATCGCTTCCGAAAGTGATTCAAAATAGCCGCGGTAGGCAATAATGGTGGGGAATTCGAGTTCACTCCACTGGCATCATCAGTTACAAATTCAGAAATTTCTTGAGCAATACGCTTCTTGCTAGCAGCAGGATCTTCAGCACCCACGATCGTTATTCCACAAGAATTAAATATAATTTCACTATTATTTTCGTCTTGGGATTGAGTTTGAGGTACCTGGGTAAATAAAAATGACAGATCGTCGTCAATTTCCATTCTATTGTCGCCAACCTTCCTCTTCAAAACCAATTGACCGTGTGATCCTCTTCGGCGATTATCAGGAGCATCATTTTCTCCACTGATTTGTTCCGAGTCCGAAAATGAAATTTTCTTTGCTACTCCGTTATCCTGAGTTGCTATTGTTAAGTTGTGATCAGCACAGTCTGGACTTGACTTTGTTGGTCGGCTTGTAGCAGTTACTTCATGATGTAATGGCGGCGGAGTCATTGTATGGATACTATTCGAAGGGCTAGGTATCGTTGAAATGCCTGCGTTAGATTGCATCGTCACAGAACCACCCAATTCATTGCGAAAAATATTAGCCGGACCAATTCCTCCATTATTTATTCCAGATACACTTAGAGCCCCGAGTGAGCTTGACAACATATTTGCCGTAAAAAGAGAGTTAGCGTCGCTACTGTTTCCAGCGCTTGAAAGTGAGGAATTAGAATGTAAAAGTGGGGCAACACCACTTCGCATTCTAGAAGCGAACGACAAAGAGCTTGGAATAGATCCTTGTTGCTTTGCTGAAGCAGAAGATGGAGTCACCTCAGGGTTAGCGGCAATTGATGTGGCTGAAAAGGGATTGCTGAAGTCTGAGATGGAAGAGGGGCCCACGCCACCAATGTAACTTTCAAATGCGAAAGGTAGGTGGCCACCATACTCTTCCACAATCGAATCCTTATCGTCAATAAACGATTGACCAATTTGGCGCAAGTTGTTTCTGTTTCGCGATGAGCTGGATCCTCGGCTGTTACCATCCATTGAAATTGTGCGGTTTCGACCATACGAGTTTCGTCCAAACGAATTCCAAAGTTGATTTTGCCGTAACGAGGCACCGCTTTCCAGCATAGGATCCAAAATATCCGACTCTAGCGCATCAGCTTCGGAATCACTATCGGTATTTGAAGAAGCAGCGTGGTACTCTTCGAAATGCTGGAGGAGATCGTGTAAATTGTCCATGTTGATACCACAGCAGATAAAATCTTTGCAAAAAGCATCTGTGAGACCAGCAACATGCTCCAAATCACGAGAGGGGCTGGACGCGAGGAGAGGAGATCGGGAATACAAAGCCATAGCCATTCTGTCACAATCGAAAGGGAAAAAATAACAGGGAATAAAGAAAGATAGTAGATAAGTCAATTAGTAAAAGAAAGGAAGAAAATTTTCAGGCTTTAAAAAATTTTCTGAAACATCTAGATGATAGATGACATCACATCCAGAAAAGTGCCTAATAAAAAAGGGAAACGGAGGATGATTACATCGAGTCCTTGTCAACGCTACCAGCTGAAGCAAGAAGCATGTGGTTGTTGTAGCTGCCGACCCGCGAAGATGCGGCGGCACGGGAACGGGAGCGGGAGCCGACAGCCCGTAACCGAGGAGACAGGAAGGGCATTTGATGACGAAAGGAAGCGGCGAGCGAAGGCGCAGCTAAAGGTATTGCTGGCGGTGTCGTTGTTGTTGCTATTAGTGGTGCGGTGGTTGAGCCGGTGGTTGAGTTTCGGGCATTGTCACTAGTAGTGACGGTGTTGGTGGTGCTGTCGGCAGTGGTTGCAGTGTCTATGCCTGCGGTGGCGGTTGTGGCGGAGGTGGTGGTGGCAGATAGACAGCCGGACAGCAGACTGTTTCGCGAAAGTGCGTGTTGAGTATGTGTATGCGTATGCGCGTGAGTATTATTCTGCGCGTGTTGGTTCAAGGGCAGTGGCTTCATTGCAGATCCGGATGCTGATCCCAATCCTAGTCCAGCGCTTGCCTGCTGCTGCGTCTGTGCGTCGCGGAGGTGGCTCGGGCGGTGCTCGTTTCGTGCTGGCGTTGTTGCTGTTTGTGTTGGCGTTGCTGCCGTTTTTGTGTTTCTCTGATCGATTCAAATCTTCAAATCTTCAATTCGCCAAACAAGCCAAACAAACCAAAACGACCCATCAAGAAACACCAAATCTTTTGCTGCCGCCGCCGTATGAATTCATTATTCCATCTCGCATTTTTCCTTTTATTTCAATCGTCTGCTCTGATTTTGATTGTCTCTTTTTTTTTAGGATCGTTCTGTCCAGTCAAACAAGCTTGTCCCAGTCCATTTTACTGATTCTATATGCCGCCTCTTTTCAATCCGACAAGAACAAAGGTTTGTTTTTTTTCTTCAAATATCCATGTTCCATCCTCTACACCCCCTTATATTCCGGGTATATGTATTATTGACTCTGGTCACTTTGGGCTCACAGGTTCAAATCAAGTTGGCCATCAACAGACTTAAACTGATTCAGCAGAAAAAAACTGCATTCAACCAAAATGCACGCCGCGAAATCGCTAATCTTTTGGAACAAGGCAAAAACGACAGCGCCCGTGTTCGCGTCGAACATATCATTCGCGAAGATTTTAATATTGAAGCTATGGAGATTCTCGAACTATATTGCGAACTCCTTCTTGCGCGCTTTGGATTACTGGAACAAATGACGTAAACATAAAATAGTAAAAAAAAATAATAATGGTGGAAAAAAAAAAAAAAAGCGAGACTATTTGGAAAAAAAAACAGAGTGAGGAGGGCGTTCAATATTTTTATAATAATTCAATCTTTTTTTAGTACATGCGATAAGGGCATAGAAGAGGCTGTGAATACAATTATATATGCTGCTCGTAGAATGGATGTTAAGGAATTAGGTCAAGTTCGGGATCAACTTGCTTTGAAATTTGGGCGTGACTTTCAGGACGGTGCTGAACAAAACGCAAATGAGTGCGCAAATGCAAGAGTAAGCTCTTTGCTGTTTCTATATTTTTTTCCCACCACCTTGATTATCAATTTATAAATTTTTCGACTACTCATAACAGGTTGTTCACAAACTCAATATTAAAGCTCCGGACGTTATTTTGGTTGACCAATACCTGAAAACTATTGCAAACGCCTATAACGTGCAATGGGATGGAATGATCCACCCAAGTGAAGATTTGCTAAAGTTAGTATTTTTGATTTGTATGATCAAGGAGTAATAAATTTTCAGTGGTGTTCCCATTGCTCCATCGGGAATCTCACACGGCGACTTTTTATATCCAGCTGGAATCCAGGAGGCTATGCAGCCACAACAACTATATCAACAGCAGCCACAACAACTATATCAACAGCAGCTCCAACAACCATACCAACAGCAACAACAACAGCAAGCACCGCAACTGCTGCAATCACAACCACCACAAAATCAGCAAAATCAACAACAAACACACCAATTGCACCAACAGCAGCAACAGCCACAATTTACAGAAACAAGTCTTAATGCAGCTCTTTTTACGCCAACAATGCCAGTGATCGGATCTACAGCATCATCAGGAACAATTGGAGCTGGAGGATTAGCACAAGACGGGGGAGGCAATAACGGTAGTAACAGCGGAGTCGTTGATTTTGATGCTCTGGCCAAAAGTAAGTTTCATCTGTTTTTTTTTTATTGAAAGAATCTCCTATTCACAAGTCAAATCAGGATTTGAGGCATTGAAAAGGAAAATTTGAATTGAAAAATAAAATAAAGAAAAACGATGGAAGCGGACTTGATCTACTCACAATTGATTACAATTGGATTTAGTTCGCGAACCGCGTCGGCAGCAGCAGAAACCAGATGTGCGAGTATTGATGAGGCGGTTGAATTAGCGATTGCATTGCAGAAAATGGAAAGTGAAGAAGCAACGGACATGATGGTTTCTCGGGCACCCGTGCTGCGGCTGCCAAACACTGTCACCCAAGAAGCGATCGCAAGAAACGACAAAGTTAACTCAAAAAATCATCACAATACGCATCCGCCGTCATTGAATTCCAACGACGGCCAAGCGAGTAACTCAACCGCAAACTCAAAGACTGCAAACATTCCCATTGAGTCGCGCTATGGAACTTCACATCGGCAAGACAATGCAGACCTTGTTGCGCGCCAGGAAATTGCACGGCTGCATGCATTCAAAAAGTCACAGGACGCCGAAAAAAAGAAGTTGCTAAAACAAATTCAGGACGACCGCGCCACTTTTGCCGAGCGACAGCGAACTAGAGTTAATACAACAGGCAGCAACAACAATAATAATAAAAATACCACCGCCGATAATGAAGAAAATAACAATACCGGATTCCCGGCTATCGCAACCACCCCCACCACAACAACAACAATAACACCACCGTCGGAACAATCCCCAGAAACTGCATCTATCCTGTTCCGTCTGCCATCTTCGGCTTCCCCTTCTGCCGCTGTCTCTGTCAAACACGTATTCGCCGCCTCCGCTTCCGTCGCGATCCTCTTTGATTTCCTCCGTTCCACCACGGCATCTTTGCGCATCCCCCAAACTGCAACAATCGCGTTGCATGCACACTTTCCGTCGCTCTCGTTGCACGAGCGCGATATTCATCTCGCCGCCGCAGATGTCAACAGCAACAGAAACGGTCAGTCTCTGCGCGACGCAGGCCTTTGCCCGTCGGCTGCGCTGCATGTTGTTTTTCTTGATGCGGCGCCTCCGGTAACCATTGTTGCTGACGGTGCTGCTGTTGTTTCTGCTTCTTCTGCTGCATTCATTGTGGAGGAAGCTGATGTTAATATGTCTGAGGGTGCTCCTATTGACGAAAATACTGATACGGAAGACGAGGATACTACTGATAGCGGCGATAATATGACTGCAGATGATAATTATGGGGGCGAGAATGAAACTACCACTGAGGATGGTGATGGTATTAGTGATCATGACGAAGGCAATCCCCCACAAGGGCATGTTTTGGGTGGGGGTCATATTATGGGTGCTGGAGCTGAAAATCATCGGGCTGCCGGAATTGCAAATGCGATGGGAAATCAGGCTGGAGTTGGCGGTGTGCATCGAGGTCGTGGCGGTCCTCCTCGTGGTTTTGGCGGGTTTGGTCTTGGTCAATTTCGTCCACCGCCGAATGTGTTTGGTCCTGGCCATGTCCTGGGTGTGGGTGCCGGCGGTGCTCGTGGTAGAGGGGTTGGATCAAGAGGAGATTTTGGGCGTGGTGGTGGGTTGCCGATGCCACCTGGATTTGGAGGGTTTGAAGAAGGTGCTGCTGAGAGAAATATTGTTGGTAACAGATTGGGTGGAATATTAATACCCACACAAGCAGAAACTGGTGGTGAAAATCAGGCGCACAGTTTGTCCCCTTTGGGTACGCTTAATTTTGGTTTTTAATGGTGTATTCTTTTTTTGTTTATTTTACTTTGCATCAGATGAAAGGGCTGCGAGAATTGCTGCAATTCAAAACCGCACTATACTACAACAGCAACGACAACGGACGCAACAGCAACAACAGCAACAGCAGCAAGAAAATCGAAAATTTTCTTTACGTCGTTCAGCAATACCTTTATCGGATCTGGCTGTATTGGCTTCAGTACAGCTTCTTTCTCAAAATAAAAGTGTAAAGGCTCTACAAAAGCACCAATTGGCTTCTTTACGCCGCTTTAATCAAGGAATGACCGAAAAAATTGTTGAAGAAAGCGTGAAATTACGAATTTTCAATAACTCATTCATTCTGCGATTGAAAGCTGCACCAATCGAATCATTAAATTTGGGCTCATATACTCTGGCGACCGATTCGCTTCTTGAAACAATCAGCACAACTCACTGGGCAAGTCTTATCTCTCTTACACTAAGAGGCAACGAAGTTATCACTGACGAAGGAATATTTAGCTTACACACATGCCGCAACTTGAAAACACTCAATATCAGCAACACTAAACATATCACTGATAAGGCATTTACGTATCTATTGGAATTATCTGCGCTTACCAATTTAGACATGTCACGTGTCAAGAAAATCACATCCAGAGGTCTCGCGTTATTTGCTACCAACGACGATGTTCCGGCGCTGCAATCTCTCAACCTGACAGCATGCTCTGGAATTACCAGTGCAGATACTTTTGTACATCTCAGCGAAATACTATTACATACGTCGCTGCGTGAGCTCAGTCTGCAAGGGTGTCCACTGATATGTCCACTCAAATGCCCTCCTATTGGCGCATGTGCGGCGCTGGAGGTTCTTGATTTAAGCCGAATCGTCGGGCTCACAGATTTAGACTTGTCAACAGTCAGCACATTTGGGTCGCAGCTTGTTGGAGTTGATTTTTCAGGAAGCGGGGCTGCCAGCCTTGGAACTGAGCAAGAATTTTTTGGTGGCATTTTTACTGCTACTTCTGCTGTTGCTGTTCTGGAGACTGGCGGTGCTGATGGTGGTGGCAACAACATAATGGAGATCGAATTGCCATCCAAAAAAGAGTTTGGAAAAGGAACGCGCGAATTCCTCACGCGTATGAGACAACTGCAGATTCTGAAATTGCCACGAGCCGGAGAGGTTGGCGTAGATTCGATAATTAAAGCAGTTTGCGGGGTGTCGGCTAGTGTTTCGACAGGGAGCAGGAGTGACACAATGAAAATAACAAAACTTGAGTTGGATGGGTTTGTATATCTAAGTGACGCTGGAATGGTTGGAATTTCGAGACTGTCTGATACATTGCGAGTTTTGAGTCTTGCTGGTACAGGGATCAGTGGGGCTTGTTTAAGTGGAGGAATTTCCTTGCTGAGTGGGCTTTCAGAATTGAATCTGGACCGGACAAATGTTGGAAATTCTGTTGTGGCTGCTTGTTCTGGTGAGCGCAAATGATTTGTGTGTGTATCTGTGTTAACAAATTAAAAAAGATATGGGTCTTTTGGAAGTATTGTCGTTGTCTGAAACAAACTTGACGGACATAGGCTTGTTTCAATTCAGAACGTGTCGGTTTCGATTTACATTGAAAAGGCTTAATTTGTCTCGGACTACAATATCTGAAATGGGTGTCGGACGAGGATTGCATGGTATCCAATCTGAAACTTCTTTTATTAAAATTTTGTAATTTTTATTTTTTGATGCGATTTGGTTTGATTTAATATATTCTAGGATTTAGCCAGCTTGTTTCTCTCAACGTCGAAAGGAGTGGGGTAAAAACTCTCGAAGGCTGTTTGGCTCGTCTGGACCATGAGGCCCAACTTGCTGGAGTATCTCTGAATAACGCAATCAAAACTGGCCGTGGTATCCGATTTGCTCTTGAAACGCCAGATAGTGCGCCTACGGATTGGAATTTGATGGAAGAAGATGTTGAGTAATGGGAAGAGAATAAAATATGATGTCAAAATAAAAGTTGAACACAATCGAAATAAATGCATCAGATTGAAATTACAGAGCTTCCGGCGGCACTATCGATAGTTTGTTTCTTCGGTTTCAGGACTACCGTCTAAATTCGATACAAAAACACTGCAGGGGGCAATTATTATAATACTTTTGGCACATTATTTGCTTCTCACAAACACTCGAACGCCGACTTCTGTTACTACTGTCTGGACCGCTCTTGCGCTTATACTGACCACTAATATGTTTCCATGCGCCAATCGCATTGTCAACCTTACCGTCAAAGGTGTTTTTCAATTTTATCTGACTCTTCGAGTTCTTGAAGTTGCGACCTACCCACACCACCTCTCAGCAAAATGGACACTCAAAGAATACGCCGAATTCATAATAATTTGTAAAAACGATTCAACCCGTGCATTTGATTCAGAAGTTTTACGGCAGCGGAAACAGCAACGGCAGATAGAAAACAGGAAAAAATTAATCTTACTAAGGAAAAAAGATCGCACAGCGCAATATTATCAAACTCTTCGCTCACAATTTTTGACTCTTTATCTTATGTTTGCAGTTGGACGAGCTTACTTTGAGAAGTATCCCTTTGTGGACACATCGGATCGAATGTTATCGTTGAATGTTCGGGAGACATCCCGCAGAATCCTTGATTATTTTGTCTTCGGTGTTTCATTTTATGGATCGATTAATTTTGCGCACTATGTTATTTAGTTACCTGTTTGTGAAGTGGCAGGGATTTCTTTCAACCCGGGATTTAATAATGCTCTTTGGGCAACTTCGTTGAAAGATTTTGTGCAGTAACTTTTTTTTAATCTTATTTATGTGTTTATTTGCCAGTGGGCCAACTGATGGAACCTCCCAATCTCGCAGTTGCTGCATAAACTAGTTTTCCAACCAGTTTTCTCCATACTGGCATCCAGGAAAGGCGTATCAAGAAAAACAGCAACTCTGATTTCTGTAATGACAGTCTTTACAATTTCTGGTCTAATTCATGAATTTTTGTACGTTTCGATGCTTGATTGGACTCCAACTGGCTGGCCAGCTGTTTTTTTTGTTGTGCAAGGTGTCCTGTCAATTTTGCAAAATCTTCTTGAGAATCTGACAGGTTTTCAAAAAAGTTGGGGCATGGGTTTTTTGGGACTTTCATTTCTTGGCTTGGTGTGTTCTCTTATTTTAATTTTAATTATTTATTCATTTCGACAAAGTTACAATGACAGCCTTGCTCTTCACTTCGCCTTTGTATGTTGGTCCTGCTATTTGTGGAAACCAAATTTATGTTATTCCCACACCAGAAACTTTACTAGAATTTATTAAAATATTTATTTAACATATTCACATAAAGAAATACGAGTTTTGGATAGTCACGATAATCATAATATTTGCAGTTACCATGGCATTATGTTCAAAAAACACCAATCAACCCTTTGATGAAAATTTTTTGTTTAGGCTGTTATTGAGAGTTTTGCACCAAATGTCCAATTTCTGAGTTTTCAAAACTCAGAAGTGAGAAAATCTGAGTTTTTAATT
>JADGJH010001437.1:0-10014 GCA_027596945.1 Physocladia obscura | reverse complement strand
GATGATAACTATTCAATTTCAATAATATACATATGCACAAAATTATTGCATCCTCACCTTTAGCATCAACCACAGCCACTCCATCATCATCATGCGCGCGGACAGACGCAATTGCTATAAATCGAAACGTCCAAATGAAAATCGACCTTGTTGTCAACGACGACGGACCTTTATCGCGCTCAACAAACAAAGACTCGGTACTCCAGCATAACACTTCATTGTCCGCTTCAGCATCTTCGTCACCGCCGCTATTGGTGCGAATACTTGAAACCCGTGTCACCGACCTTGCAACCCATCTTCGTGTGAAATTTGGTTTTGTGTTTAACCTCCTCAATTTTTTTTTTTTTTTTGTTCATTTATATGAAATACACACGCACAGACGGAAATTTCGAAATTCATCAACGCGTGAAAATGTTGGAAGACGCTCTCATGCAAACAGAAGAAAAGTATCCGTATTGGTCACTTGTTCATTGTGACCATTCGCCATCGGCGGGACATGCAGACCCGTTTGGATCGTCGGTGTGGACTAGAATCTCTAGCAGCGTTAGTAACGCAAGTAGTGGTGCTGTTAGTGGAGAAGCAGAAAATTCGTATACTACTTCTCGATTTATAACAAATTATTCTGGGAATGAGTCTGGTAGCATTGGGGCGCTAGTTTCAAGAACAACAACAATGACGACAACGGGAGATCGTAGCAAATTTAAAGATGCAGAAACGGAATCTATTGATAGGTATGAAATTAGTTGCTGTTTTCGCGATAGTTTCTTTAACTTTACTTATCCTTTTTAAAAAATTTTTTTATTCAGGCGTATAAAAGAATTGAAAGAAAAATTGCTCAAACAATAGAAAATTCAATTAAAAGAAAATTTTAATTTTGCATTCGTTTACACAATCCTTTGCATTTTTTTTTGTTTTTTGTTTTGTTTTTCTATCCCCAAATTTGTTTTCAACAACTAATTATTATTATTATAATATTTTTCTCTCCCGACCTCATTTTTTCCAAATCGACTTGAAATACTTTTCCAAACTAGCGCCACAATTATACCCCATGCTTCCTTTCGGATTGTATGTGTAGCAGTTGTTAATCAGCAGCCGGAAATCTTTTTCAAACTCCTCCAATGTAGAGTAACCGCCACCGTCGAGTTTCTCTGTCATGGTCCTAAGATCAATTGGCTTTTTGATTCTCAGATGGTAGTCCGGAAAAAAAGCAGGGTCTACTGGCTCCAAGAAGAAAACGGCATCATTATGTTCCCGCAACTTTTTCAACACGCTGTTGATGGTTGGACCGACTGGTCGCGCGCTTATTGGCACGGCTAAATTATCCCAATCAATGTTGTTCCATTCCGTTGTGAATACTTTTTTCAGAGATTGCCCTTGACTACTAACCCAATCCCCTGAGAAAAAAAGCATTAATAAAAATAATGAAGCAAGTTGATTTATCGTATTAAATCTACCTGGCATATTGAATGTAGCACAATTTTGCAGCATTAATTCCACGTCTGCTTTGAATTCAAGATGATCTTCATATGTACTGGCCTCCAATTTTTGCTGAATGGTCCTCAAATCCACTGGAAACAATTATTTAAATTTATTAAAAAATCTGTAACTCTAAAAATACTCACTTGGACGTTTGATTATATCAAAATATGTCGGAATATTAAGCTTAACAGGGTCTACTGGTTCCAAAAAGATTTTTCCAAAGTTATTTGTCTGTTGTTCGATTAACAAAAAAACAAACAAATTAATTTTTTGATTTCACCTGCAACTTTCTCAAAACTTTTAGACATTTCTTTCCAGTCACAGATGACACAGACATTTTTTGTACAACCATCGGGGAAGAAGAAAAAGATGATAATATACTATTTTCGTGCTTGACTTTTTGTTTTTTCAGTTGCGGTTCATTCTCAACCGCATTCGACGGTCCGACAACAACAGTAAGAACAGGCGACTGCGTCACAGGATCTTCTCGTTTTGTTGCCTTTCCATGGCTCAATAATAAGTTTTGGTTGCCGTTGCACCCTCCTTCGCCATCAACTCCACCAAAATAGTGATTATATTCGGTTTTAAGAATATCATACAATATCTTTGCATCTTGATGGACTTGTGTGTTTTCGGGGTTAAATTTCATGGCATTTTTGAATATCAAAGCTGTTTGGCGTCGAAAGTCCTTTGTGGTCAAAATTAAGTTCTTTGACAGTTTCGTTTTCAATGTTCCCAAATCCATTGGCTCTTTGATGACGTCAAAATAGTTTGGAATCCCAAGGGCTATAGGATCAACCTGAATTTCCGGGTAATTTTGTTTTTAGAATGAGAAACAAACAAAAAAACAAAAAAAAGGGCATACCGGTTCACGAAACCAGAAAGACTTGTCATTCTCAAGCAAATGCCTATGAATCTTCTTGCATTTCTTATAATCTTCACTTTCCATTGCTTCGGGCTTTACAACAGATTTTACAACAGTACCACTATCTAAAGATAACTTTCTTTTCGGAATCCCACTTGGTGGAGGAGACAAAGACTCTTTCTTCAATTTTAATACTGATTTTGGCAATGGAATCTGGTTTTGAGACTTTTGCAATGTATTCGTAGTTACAGAGACAGCTGCTGATGATAACTGTTTTGACGCTTGGGGTAATTGTTTCAATGGCTGTGTAACCGGCCGAGACTCTGGCACAGGCTTTACAGAATGCCCAGCAACGGGTTTCGCAGGCGAAGATTCTGCGGATTTGACTGAAACTTTCAATGATGATGACTTCAAAACAAGTCTCGGTGGCGGTTTATCACTCGGAATACCAGATTTTACTGTAATTGATGAAGCATTGTCAATCGGAATTGAGAGCAGTTTATTTTGATTCAATGAAGTTGTAGGTGGTATTGACCGCGACTTAGAAGGATCTGTCGAGTTTGCTGTAGAAATCGGCAAAGGCTTCACAGAATTTGACGACAACGGCAACGTAGCTGTTAGTGCAATTATATTTGAAGCCTCAGAAGTTGCCTCGCGAATTTTAAGTGGAGCTGAAAAGGAGTTTTTTGCTGACGCTACAACAGGTAGTTTGAGTACAGATGATGATTCGATTACTGTAGTTTGGCCAGTCGGGATTTTCAGCATGCCAGGGTCGAATAATTCAAAAGCAACCTTTTCAACGGGTTGAGCAGATTGACGTGATATGGTTAATTTTAAAGTTGGGCCTTTATCAGATTCTTGAGGAACTGCCGATTCGACAGTATGATTTTTCGTTATTTCCACCACTGTCATTAAATCTTCCGCATCTTCATACGCAGTATTTATGGGTCCCAGATTATGTTCCAAGGCACGCGGTTTCAAAATATTGGTGAAAAAAAACTCCAGTTTTCTAGCTTGGACTGCAACTTGTGAATCATCAGTGTTATATTTGTAGCAATTCGAAAATATCAAATAGACATCAGAGAATAACAATTGCAAATTGTTTTTATATGCCCCACTGTTTAACTTTTTCGCAATCGCACTCAGATCCATTGGATTTTTGATAAGACTAAAGTATAGTGGTGCAAATGATTCATCCACAGGAAGTAAAAAAGCTGCTGCCGCTGGTTGGTTTTGAAGATTGGTTAAAACCCAATTTGCTGCTTCGGCAAATTTTGCTTCAATTGGAGGATATTGCTCCATAAATGTCGGCTGTTTTGGCGCTGGCTTTGCTCTAGCTTGTGAAGTTTTCTGTCTCGATTTCGCTGGAACAACACCATCTGCTATTTCAGGTATTAAGAGGGTCGGCATTTTGATGACAATTTTCTTTCCGGAAGAATTAGAAGATTGAACAGTTTTGTAGACAACTTCAGCAAAACGAAGAAGATGCGACTTTGTTCGAAAATCCAACTGATCAGATCTAATTATAAAAAAATAAGATTTGGAATGAAAACATAAAATCACTCACTTAAGCATTCCCCATATCGATTTTGCCCACTCAGGATTTTTGTCAATTTTAGATTTGATTGCAGACCAGGTATACTTCGCTGATCGCAGCTTCTTAGATTTCAGGTCTTGCGAATGCAAATTTTTGATTAGCAATGCAAAATTGCATAATTCTTTTGCAACGTGGTACGAAAAGTATTTATCAGGGTCAGATTCGATAAGTTTCAGCAAATAGTCAAAGATTTCGTCCGTGTAAAGGCCATCGAGCAATAACAACGCATCAATCGCCGCTAGACGAACTGAAAAAAAGTTCCCAAATCTGATATGTATTTTTTAGAATATCGCAACAGAACCACCGAGTAAAAATAATTTTATAGTTTACCCAGCATAATTCATAAAGAAACGCAAGTCAACAGGCAAAAAACCTGCAAGCATCCACTTCAAAATGGCCTGAAATTTTTTTATCATGAGAAACACCTTGTTTATTTTAGGATATTTACATACATTTAAGCAAACTCTTGTAACCACATTCTGATGAGATGCAGCCAATCGATCCAAAGCAAGATATCTGAGCGTTTCAGAGTGCGCATTTGTGAAAAACTCTTTCTCCGCCGGAGTACGATAATCCATTTCTTCCTCTTCTTCGACATCATCGAAATAGTCAAAAACTTCCACGACTCCTTCATACATAGCAGTATTATTTTCTCGAGGTTTAATTTGAGTATCGCGAGGTTTTTGGTGTATGGTCGAATGACATAAAGCATTTATGAGACTAGCAATGTAATAAGCATCGGAAAACTAAAACAGGAAAGAATTTAACATAAAAGCACACAAAAAAATTTAGAAACCTCATTCTTGCTATTATCGTTAAACTGCAACAAATTAAGAATCACTGCTTTGTTTGGCTGTAGCACTTTGTTTTCTGCATCGCGGCAGGTCACCAACGACGAGCACACAGCCTAAAATAACAGCTGAGTAAATGCGATAAAAAAGAAAGAAATCAAACCTTTTTCACAAAATACTCGGCAATGTCGTGGAAATCGTTTGGTCGTGGGATAGTCATCATTGATTTGCTTGTTTTCGGATAACAATATTTTTCCGTAAAATAGTTCATTAATCTTCCAACACCTCCAGAATACGCCTGAGTTGAATCGTGACCAAGCTAAAAGTAATTGAAAATCAATAAGACAGTGAAGCCAAAAACATACAAAATAGATAAATAATAAAACAAACCTTTGCTAATGCAAATGCAGCATCCATACGTAATCGATAAAAATAACGGGGATCATGTAAAACTCGAGCAATAGCCAGAGTAGATAAATTATCAGGTAGCGTTCCCAAACGCACAATAGCCTCATGATGAGCAACCACATCATTATCTCTGTTTAATTGCTCAATCCACATACTTCTCAGCTGATCATGCACTTTGAGACAAAGCCAGTCACAATCAGGATCCCAACGAATCCAATCAAGTGATCGTCGATCAAATTGGTCCAAATCAGGTTTCCCCTTTTCCGGAGCTTGAAATTCTTCCCGGAATTCTTCCTCTTCATTGTCATTTTCTTCTGTCATGATGCCCATTTTTTGTAGTTTTTTAAGCTTTTGTCCTGCGCGTTTGTACTTTGTGTGATACGGAATCTCAACAACTTTTTCCATTTCATCAATGAATATTTGATGTGAGTATGCCGTCCCCTTTGGCTCATGCACACGAACAACGAAGGGTCCCTACATCGTATAGTGTGTTAATGAAAGAATGTGCCACATTATTTTAATTGGCTAACCGTAAATTTCTTGGTAGCTGTTGGATGGTTTTTGTTTGTGTTGTCTTGTTGAATTGTGATTTCAACAACGAGTTTTTTTCTGCTAAACTTAAACTGCAGCAAAAACTTTGGACATCCTAAATAATTATTCTCAAAAAAAGGAATTCCAAGCTTAAAATTTCTAAGTTTACCGCTTCCAAAAATCCATTGATCAGCAAAACTTCTCAGCTCAACGTTAGCGCTGATTTTTCGACAGACTTTAAAAAAGTGATTTGTACTTAGGCCATTCTCCAACTCCCCAGACATTGTCGCAATCATGATTTTATTAACCACTTTTGGCAAATTTCCTTTGCCCAACCTAGTTTTGGTATGAGTAACAAATCCGCACACAAAATAAAACTTGCCTTTGATCAAGCATTCCAATAATTAACGGCGCTTTTAGGGACAAAAACTCCGTTCTTAAAGAGTCTTCTTCATCGTCAGGATAAAAATATCGAGCAAGCAACGGATCAGCAGCATCGGCACTTGTTCCTTCTGCAAGTAAAAATGCTGGACATAATGGTAACTGCCCAACATCCATCGCAGCACATCGCTTCATGTCCTGTTTATTATTTTTGTTTCAAAATTCAAGAAGAGAGCAAAAACATACATCATCTAGCCGATATCGATATTCATTATTTCCCAGTAATTTTCGAACAAATTGCCCAGCAATATATTTCGACAGTCCCAGAGTTAGCCATACATCGGTCCAGTTTCTGTGAGTCATATATTGCCCAAACCATTGTGAAGCAAGAATGATTGCAAACCGTTTACGAGAATCATAGACATTTTCAATATCATCTTCATCAATTAGAAAATGCGAACTGATGATATCTCAAAATTTTAGCTCCAATAAAAAAATTTTCAGAAACAGTACCTCAAAATAACAATACCAGCCCCAATGAAAATCGGATTAACACATTCGTGCACAAAAATAAGTTTTAACGATGGAAACGGGTATGACAGACCCGTATATTGCTCGTAAAATTCCATTGCGTGTGGTAGAAAGTCAACAGTTGCCTGAACTTCTAATTTGAATCCCTCTGGAAAAAACACTTCGCATAGAACGCCATTTTTTAAATTTGAACTTTGCAAAACAGAAGAATCTTTTTCAGCCTTGTCATCGTCCTTGTCATCGTCAGAATTTTCTTCATCAGGAACTTTATTACTAGGAATTGCAAATTCATTGGGAGAATTCATATTGTCAACGGTTTCTTTCATGACTGTAGAAATTATTTGGTCAAATCGGTAATATTCAAAAACCCCGACTACAATCAAAATTCCACTTGCACAGATTGATCCATCAAAAAAATATCGAGAAATTTTCCAGGATTCATCTGCGAGGTCCAAACCGCAGTAAACTAGAGACCCATTAGCCTGGGCCATGACCTGTCGTGGACGGGAAGCGGCAACTCTTTTTCGTTTTGATAAATTTGCACTCGCGGGAATCAGCGGTGCAGGAAATGTTGCGGGTGAGTGAATTTCAACTGTCCAGCTGGTTTTATGCTGAGGATTGTCAATGCACGGAGTCCAAAATCTAGCACTTTTCATCAGATTACTGGTATATAGATACGGCGTTTTCTGGGGCATTTTTTCCCGAATTAAATCGCAACTCAGCCCTATTTACCCTTACCGTTGCTGATAGGCCAGGTTCAGGAAATACAAAATGGATTCCCAATGTTGGATTTGAGATTTCGTATTCAATTCGAATTGTGAGAGAGGCCTGACGAGATGATATTACTTCTGATGGCATGGTTATTGCAAGTTCACCCTCATCTGCTGCTGGAAGCGCTGCAAGCCATTTTTCACGAAATTCTGGAGCAGCATGTGGTGAAATTGAGTTGGAAGAGAGCAAGAGCGAAGACGGATTAAGCACAAAAGATGTCGGAACAGTGTTTGCTGTGATACGACGGATATCTAGATATAATAATTTGGATCAAAACGTTTTAGAATGAGGATGCTTGAAGAAACTGAAAAAAGACGTCCACCACAGCCACGACTATTGAGCCGCACTACAGCCGGAATTGCGGAGATTTCAGGGACCGAAAATGTCAAAGTAGTGGCGCCCTATTTGGTGAAGCACCGTTGATAAGGATACCTGAGGATATTTCCATTATGGCAAGAATCAACAAAACAAACCAGAATGCGCCGCTGCTCAAAATCGACGCGCAGCGCAACAGACTGCGCAGTTTGTGTTTGCGTTACTTCGCGCTCTTTGTCCTTGTCTTTTTCCTTCTCCTTCTCCTTGTTTTCTTTGTCCTTGCCGTCCTTTTCCACGTTCATTTTTTGTGAGATTTCACCTGAAATGGCGGAAACAGCTATAAACATCAAAAACGTGGTCCAGCAGCAGAATTTGGACAATGACCCTGGCGCCGGTACGCTCTAAATCGCTATTCTACGTTTCCTACTTTTTTTACCATGGATTCGCACATGCGATCGCGCCAATGCGAACTGTAGCGCGAATATCTAATACATGAATGAACAACTAAGCGTTTGTGCTCGCTCACACAGGTCTTTCGGTTCTACAAGACCATAAGGAAGCAATTTTAAAGGAATCCGCAGCTACTCAGGTGCTGCATTTTTTTAGTGATGATGTTGTGTCTGATCGGACATTTCTGTAATTTAGGTCAGCTCGTTCGTCGTCATTGGCCAGACGCTACACAAGCTATATTACGGCATGCGTTCCCATAACCATTAAAATATTCACTAATGCGTTGCTCAAAATTAAAACCATAGAGGACAAGCTTATGAAAACGCAAAAAGAGTTTCTTGAATGGACAAAAGCGAATCTGGGTTCGTTTCACATTCAGTTTTATGCGAATGCAATTATTCAATTACCACTGTCTACGCAGGATTCTCGAAAAGTACAACGTACGAGTACATCATATCTTACCGCATATATATGGAAATAGCAAACAAAATTCCTGAAGGATTTCATCCACCCATGTATCAAAGCCATTGCCAGCTGCTATCCAAAGTTCCCACAAAGAAATTGGTCGAAGTATGGATGGATGTATGTCGGCAAGCACCTTCAGGTGTTATCACAACTGCGTTTCTTGGTAAATTTTTTCTCGTTTGTTTTTGTTCATTTTGCCAAGCAAATCTCCACTTAGAATCATATCTCGACAAAAATAATCTTCGTGGCGTCAAAGCACCCAGTCGTAGTGGGCCCAGTCAAACCACTGAAGAATCTGAAGCGACAAAATATGAAGAGGACAAAATCGAAATTTCTCTCTCTGATACTTACCAAACAAATATTGCACATTCGATTCATCAAATCAACAATAACACTCTACCATTCAACGAACATTTGATATATGAATTGTCAAAACAAATTGTACTTGGAAACCAATTTGATATGGTAATGCAGAGTGTTGAAGACTTTCAGACAGCCGAAAACAAAATGTGGGCAGGAAGAATATGGTCGAATTTGACAAATGTGCGACCAATCACAACCCGAGACATATATTCAGTTCCACCAACAGTTGGAGACTCATCCGTATTCGAGGGCGGATTGGAGCACCTGCTGCGAATTATTTTCACAAAATTCGCTGACCGTGAATTCGCAGAGGTAAAAAAATTATTAAATTAAATGTGGTTTTTATTCTTGAAGTTAAATTAATTGTGTTTGGAAAAATAGGGTGTCTTTCTTCTTCGCGCAGAATTTGGAGCTGATTGGTTCTCACCGATTCTTCAGCATCCGTATTGTATACTTCGACACACAAGCCCGCCTGCTCCCATAGAAATTCCCATATCAAATTCAATCATTAAACAAAATGATTCATCTCCAGAGCTTCAGGACTCCAATGTGTCCTCCACACCATCACAAACATTGGCTTCATCTGCAAAACGTCAAAAACGCACACCATCAGCACCTATATCTTTGCCGCTTGCCACCACGGCCGGAGGCTCTTCCATTAATGTACCTACTTCGGCTGCTATGGAGCCGGACCTTTTAGCAACAATGAAAATAAGCGCACCACCGCTTACTGCCAGTGTCCAGCCACCGTTTGAGTCTTTTGTCATGTTTTATCTTGGTCCTAATGTAAAAGAATTTTGCAATGTGTTTCGCAGTGTAGCACTTGTCCCTGGGATCAACAGCTGGTGTGCAATTGTTGGTGGCACCAGTGGCGGTGGAGATTCTGGTGGAAATGGTGGCAATCGCGGTGGTGGTAAAACCAACTCTGCTGTTGGTGGTAGCGGTAGTGGTGGCAGTGACGCCGATTCCAGCAGGGCTGCAATTTGATACAATAAAACGCAAAAGTAAAAGAAATTGGAATTTTTATCCTCGAAATCTGAACAGAGTGAAGAATGAGAGTTCTACAC
>JADGJH010001436.1:0-10023 GCA_027596945.1 Physocladia obscura | reverse complement strand
AACGCTACTGAGTTCCAACTCCATTTATGATTTGATGGTGTGGGTTATGATTTTGGTTGGAGTGAAGTTGTTTTTACGGTCAGATGAGCTACTTGATCTCAAATTCGAAGATGAAGCCTGAGAGAATTGTATTCGCTGGGATTTGTCTCAAATTGTTAATGGGGAAGTCAATTGCCTAGCATTTGCAATTAGGGGCAAGTCCGACCAACGGCCTGTGAACTTGCTCATGTATGCAGATAATATTATCCGTGATTTGTGCCCAGTTCGGCACCTTTTAGCTTACTTTCATATAAGCAGAGTATCGCACTCGTACATTTTTCCGAATCGGGAGACACTTTACGCATTTTATACTGGCAAAAATGTACTGAGAAGCCACTCTCTATTATACTACAGCTTCAATGAGAAGATAAAAAGTGTTATCAAACAAGTTATTTCCAGGGATTGTAAAGCCGGAACTCACACATGCTGCAAGACAGCATATCTCCTTGCAGCTTGGGCAAGAGCTCCAGATGAGGATGTTCGAATGTCAGCTCGCCATCGGGATGTAGAAAGTGCAGCTCTCTACAAGCAAGATGCATCTGCGCTCCTTGAAATGGCGCTATCAAATAATTTAGATCCTGACGCGGTTGTTCCAAAATGGAGATGATTTATATTAAGAGTCTTCAAATTGCATACAGGTATTAAGTATTTTATTATGTTTCAAAGGATGGGTACTGAAAAATGTTTTAGCTTGAACTTCAATAACCAGCCAAAAACAAAGGATTTGCTAGTTTTAGCTGACGAATTTGTTATTAAAAAATGTGGTGTGCCAACTAATCATCCTGACAGATGCATTTCTTTCATCATGGATAAAATTCTCCAGCATAGTGGGGTGGAGTCTGCAAAAAATAAGCTGGATTCGTTATTATCCACTCTTCAACCTGAAATCCGCACTGAACTTTCTCAAGTTATCAGTGACTATATAGCATTAAATCGAATTGCGGATTTGCACTTATACAGCGGTAACAATCAAAATGAACAAACAAATGTGGATGCTGCTGCTGGAGATACTGTTGGAGCTGCTAATGAAGTTACTGATGCAGCTGTGGCTGTAGCGGCAGAACCAGAAAATCTCCCAAAATCCAAACGCCGTGTTGGGGAAAATGACCTTCTCAGTCGCCATGAGGTTAAAAAGTTGAAAGGAATAGCTAAGTTGGAAGGTATTATCAATCTGTACAGCAACCCGCCGGACGATAGGTCTACCTTGACAAACGGTGCGAGGGCATTCATTTGCCAATGTGATGCTGTTGTCACTTGCTTCAAGAATCATTTCAAGGAAAATAAGCTGCACACAACATTTGGTAAAAAAGTTTGCAAAGGTGGTAATGACTCCTGTTTTGAGTAGTTTTCTCTTTTCACTTATTTAAACTTTTTTATTTATTTCTTGAATTTTGTGTTTGATTGATTTGTGTTTTCGAATTGTTTCAAATTTGTGTTTCAAAGTGTTTCAATTTTTTGGACAAAATTTTTTTCATCCAGTTTCAACCTACAGATAAAACGGTATTATTCAAAGAAACTTTGACCTCACTGGTACTTGCTTTCATTGGCATTGTGTTTGTCAAAGTATGAAGGGTATTGTTGTAATTTGCAATCAATTTTGGTAAAATGTCAACCCATATCTGTTTTCCAATGCATGTCTGATATTTGTAAAGCATTTGCTTTGTTGTGCCCCAACTTTGTTCAATTACCCCATTTGTCCAAGGCAAGCCTGATTTAGAAAAAACTTGTTTAATGTTTTCTTCAACCAATAATTGCTGAAATTCTCCAAAAAATTCAGACCCACTATCTGATTGAATAACACCAATTTTTAAATTATTGTTTTTAATTATTTTTTGCAATGCATTTGCTGTTGATAATGCTGTTTTTGTTTTTAAAGGTTTTGTGTACATTTTCTTATGAACATCAATTAACCCAAAAATGTAATTAAAACCTTGATCTCGTGGTAACAGACCTGTAAGGTCAACTTGAAAATATTTTAAAGGTTTGTTGTCTGCACAGAGGTTGTTGGAAGTTTAGGCACAGGTCTATGGTGCAATTGCCAAACTTGTTGCAGTTTCAGTCATTCCATATCATCTTGTCATGATGGATGATCATTTGGATATTTTTCAGAAAGAAACTGATAAATTCCATCTCTTCCAAAAAAAATAGATTCTTGATAATAAATTTTATTCAACAATTGTTCTTGACATTGTGTCAACATTTCTAAAAAAAAGTTCAACACTCTTGTTTATGTTAATTGTAATCTTCTGGTTCATCATATTTTGGTTAGAATCAATTTTAGCACTTTTTGTCCAAAACCTATTAATAGGTAGTAGTAATCTTCCTTATTTAAATCATGCCTGTATTTTCCACAATATATGTATGTATTAATAACTAGTATGACAACAGAAGCACAACAACACAAGGATTTGCAAGCATTGTTTATTCAATCTGACACCAATAACATCAAGGCTGAAAGTATGCATGGTCTGGGTCATATTGATTGATAAAATCCAAACACTTCTGTCTTCTGTGTGGGGTATCACGTTGATCAGCCTGGACTCAATTCAAGCATACATCATTGGGTGCACTGAAATGGTACCACTGCAAGTTGCCACCATAATGATCCACAAAAAGATTCCTTCGACAATTTGTTCCAGCAATTTCAACCACCATATCACAATAGCCAATATCCAAGTTATTGTTGATGCACATTAGAAGCATGTCAAAAGCAGCTTTGTAATCATCTGCATGAAGTTCTTCATAACAGTCTGCGACATCAACAAATGGAAGTCTGCAGGAATTAAGATTGGTTTGCAACTCATAGATCTTTCCAAATCCACTGATACCACACAGCACAAAGATAGTCATTGTAAATTTAAGGGAGAAAAAAGAGGATTGATAGTCAAACTAATTTATATAAATATTATTTCTGAAAGTTTTTGTTTTTGTCCATAATTTCACTTATGTACTTTTTATTTAGTTTGTCAATACAGGTGGAAATACTATTGTTATTGTTATTGTTGGTAATTGTCATGATTTTTTACAAAGTTATATCAATAATGTAATGGAAAGTGTATCAAGTATAAATTTTACTATTTCTTGCCCTCCCGCAATTCCTATCAATACAAATCATAAAAATTTCATTACTCCATATGAAAAATGACGTGAATGCAAATAAAATGTATTAATCACAATAATTTTTCTAACAACATAGAAATTTTATTCAAATCATTATCATTATTTCCAACTCACAACTATCACAAATATTGCAATACAACATATCAGTCATCAAAATACTCAATAATCTTCAAAGTCTTGAATAATAGTGACATGGGAATGCAGTGAAATTTTCAAAAACTCCTTGAAATTGTGCTGGAACCTATCAATATATTTTTGATGCCAAATATTTCAGCTCAAATGGTCAAAGATATTGAAACTGTACGAAATTTTGATGAATTTCTCAATACATTACAGCACTTTGGTAACAAAAACAAAGTGATTCTGTTTCCTGAACCTCTAAGCATTTGCACTGATTGTGACAAGGTTGCTCTTCATCTATTGATGTCACAATTGACTCTCAAAACTGAACTTTTAAACACAAGAGAAGTATTACAAAAATAAAAGGGTTACTTTGCTCAAAAATCATTAAACAAAATTGGTCAAGCGAAGGGAAAAACTAGTTAATCAAAGCGCAAATGACCAAACAACTGAAATCCTTTATTAAAGCAAATAAATTACAGACTCCTCTCACCAATATTTGGATCTGTCAAGATTTGAATCAGTTTCAATTTCAGAATTAAAAATTTACTATGTCCAAGCCAAATTTCAATATATTGCAGTTGTATCAACTGCAAAACAAGAGGGTGGTTTTTTTCATCCCCTACACTTAAACAAATTATTCATTGACAACAATACTGGTCAAATGTCTCCAACCCCCATGAAACCAAGAGATCAAGATCATATGGATGATGTGCTTGTGTTTTGTTCCAAAGTTTTTGGTCAACTTAAAAGGCAAATGGCATTTAATTTATCACATCTCGACTTTTGCAGGTTGGATGTTGTATGGGAAATGTTGAGTAAATCTTTTTGGCTGCTGGAAGTTGGGCCTTTTGGTGGATATTCATTGTGTTGGGATGCTTTGAATGAAAGGGATAAAGATTCATTGGCTCTGAAAGTGCTTGCACTATTTCAAAATTTGACAATCTGCAATTCAGATACAGATGAAAATGAATTTGAATTTCTCAATTGGTGCTCCTAAATTCTTTAAACCATTAATATAAGAAGTGATGGAGTTGAATAAATAATATTTTTTTAACTGGTTGAGGTGAAAAATTTAACACAAAAATTTAACCAAAGATAGATTCTGAAAAAAAAAGCTAAAATATAACAGCACAACACAATTAATCAAACTTCAAAACTCTATTTGAAAAACAATTTTCTACTTTTTTTTCTACCTTTTTTCACATACCAAACAAACTTTCTCATTTACTTTCTACTCATTTTCATGTGGGTGACTGTTTTTCTATGTTTTCTACGAGTTTTTACAAGTTGTCTAAAATAAATAAAAAGTGAAATAGGATTTTAAGTTTTCCTCCTTTAAAAGATTATGTAATATTGAAGTTGAATATAAACTTTTTGAAAAAGGGTAGAAAATATAGAAAATGCATTGTCCAAATGAAAATGAGTAGAAAAAAAAGTAGAAAGTTTTTGAGGCTAATGAAAAAACATGACAAATTCTATAGAAAGTTTTCTTGTAATTGTTTATATTATAAGTCATATCTATTGTTTGCTTTTAGAGTTTTCGAAAGAAAATTTTGCAAGTACTGACAAAAAGTACATGTATTGCAAGAGCTTTAAGTTTTGTGCAATTAAAGCAACCTATATTATTAATGTATTTGTCATCGTTTGAAAATTGTGCACAAATATGCGCCAGAGTTATGTCGTCTCGTGGTGTTATTTTTATTGTTTATGATTCGCAAACCTTGCGAATCACCCCCAACAAACAAAAGTAGGTAAATGAAAAGTGTGTAAACTAACAATTATAACTGTATTTTACATTGCTGAAATAAACAAGTTGCAAGTTTGAAAATGTTTTGTATCAATAAGAATCAATTAAGGGTAAAATTGCTCAGTCACTCTATAATTTTTATTTATATATTTATTTTATTTTTATTTATTTATTTTATTTTTATTTATTTATTTTATTTTTATTTATTTATTTTATTTTATTTAGTAATAAAAATAATTCAGCTATATTTGCACCATTTTATATTGATACATATCATTGTCTTTTTTTTTCCAGAAAAAAAAATTAAATTAAAACCACTTATTTATTTATTAATTTTTATTATTTTTATTTATTTATACTTTTTTATTTATACTTTTTATTTTTTATTTAGTGTAGTATGGTGGCTTCACATCTTCAAAAGCATTTTACATGGAGTATTGAGTAAGAAATCTGTTACAGATGCTTCAAATTGAAGGTGTATTATTGATATGTGTTTGAACCCAAACCAACAAATGTTTAATTTCAGAAAACGAAAGGTATTTGTATTGATGCAAAATATTTCCAAACCAACAAACTGTTTATTTTCACCAATGTGAAATACAGTTATTATTTATAGAGTTTTGATCAATGCATTCTTTATGTACTTTTATGTTTTAATTATGCGGCATTATTTTATTCAATTTTCAACAATGTGGAATATTATAGTCAAGTTCATTATTTTATATGATTGATCATGTACATTAATACTGAATAAAGCATGTAAATAAAATGTTATAACTATAATATTTTGCATTGTTGAAATAAACGGATTGTAAGTTTTGAAATATTTTTGTATCAATAAGAAATGATTGATTTCTCAAAATGACTATAGTGCTGCATAATAAAACAGAAAACTACATAAAAATAGATAATCAAAAATGAGTAAACTGAAGACTATATATTGTAACTGTATTTCACATTGCTTAAAATAAACAAATTACAAGTTTGAAAATGTTTTGCATCGATACCAATTGTGTGACTTGTTTTCTATATTTTGCACAAGTTTTTTCAAATGATAAAGTGAAATAGTATCTGAAATTAATTTCTTAAAAGGTTATTTAGGTTAAATCAATATTATTTTAAAAATATAGAAAATGCATTCCCCACACAAAAGTGAGAGATTTTTATTTTATACTTGCTGTGGAGTAAGTAGAGTATATATTTAATTCCTTTAGTGCTCATTGATGCAACTTAAAGTCATTGCATGCAACAATAATTATTGCGTGCAAGAATTGAAACTATTGCATGCAACAATCAAAAATCATACCATTGAAGTTCTATTGAACTTTGCATCAGATAACACTCTCTATCATTGAATAGAAACCAAATCCACCAAGAAACATGCCATCAAATCCAACACATCAAAAATATCAATAAAGTATATGTCACATGACTTTAAAATTTTGCCTTTTCTGGAATGTTTGAAACTTAAAAAAAAATTTTCTACCAAAAGAGAAATCAAGCATAACCACAAAATGAAACAACAGTCCCTGGAGATTGCCATCACACCATTTGTTTAAAAACCAAGTCAGGCTGTAAATATGTTTTTGATGTAACCAGACCAGAACGCAATTTGGAATTCCTACAAGTCTGATTGATTCTGTTGAAAGAATATCTCAAATCATTTTCACCTCCTGAATTGAATCCAAGAGAAACTTTAGATAAATTTTGTACAATATTGGAGAATTCAAACTCTGAGAGAAAGTTATCAGCATCAACAATGGCAGGTGACAAAATTCATTTTGTTCTGAACTTGAAATTGATCAAAAAATCTGTAACAAATTTAGTCAAAATTTGTTCAGTCATTTCACCTTTATAGACATAAATTTGAGCAATACTGAAGTCACAAATAATTACATCTGGTGAATTATCTGTTCCAGCATTGGCCCAGTCGTGTAGTTTTTTAATAGGTTCATTTAGAGATAAACAAGTTACAAGTTTGAAAATGGTTTTTATCAATACAAATTGTGTGGTGGTCAGTTACTCCAAAAGATACCCCCACACAATTCTTATCACTGAAAATCAGTTAAAAAATTGTTCCATGCAAAAAATGGGCATGAATGAAAAATAATATGAATTTAACAAATTGCCTGGTATGCGTATATTAATTAATTTACCCCACACAATTCTTATCAATACTCTACATAAAATAAATGTTATACAGCATGTAAAAAGACATTAAAAAAAATGTTATTTTAAAGGCGTTAAAGAAATGTTATTTTTTGTTTTGAGTATCATAAGATTCAAATGGACTCATATTAATAGTCTCCACAAAATTAACTTATTCAAGCTTTTTGTTCTAAAAATATTTTTAGAATATATCAAGATAGTGTGTATTGTTAGTGATTTATTGTTTAGAAAAAATGTGCTTTGTCCATTGTTTATGAAGACAAAGAAAAAAAACAATACCTTTGAAAAAATGACTAACAAGAGGTCAGTGGCCAGTTCCAGCAAACAAGTGACAAAGAAAGGCAAACCTTTGCAAAGTAACAGTACCAGCCTTGAACACTCTCCTTCACCCAGACTCAATCCTTCACAAAGCACCGGTGGAGGTCCTGAACAAGAAGCTTGTCATCCCCAACATGATCAAATTATTATTGGTTGCTATAATGCAAAAGGTGGAGTAGGCAAAACAACAACGGTCCTTAATGTAGGATATTCATTTGTGCAAGAAGGCAAAAGAGTTCTCCTGGTTGATGCTGATCCACAATGTAACTTGACAAGAGCATTAACAGCTCATCTTAATGATCCTGTAATTGAACCAGACTTTGAAGGAGAGGAAATTAATGATGCTCTACTTGCAGTTGATAACAGGGTTTGGATGGATGAACCAACTAAGACAAATCTAAATTGGTCAAACTTTGTTGGACACCAATTGAACCCAACTAATCTTGGCACATTACTTGAACTGGCATTTGCAGGACTTGCTGGAGATTTGGTACCACCAAACTTGAATGGTATCTACAAAAAAAAAATGTTTGGTTAATTCAAGGAAATCCAGGCCTGGTCAGATATGAGCGTGATCTTGCTTCGATGGATGCTGCTGCCATAGTTAAATTTGGCTGTTTTTGTACTCTTCTTCTTGACACTGCAAAAAGGCACCAGTGTGAATACATGATTGTAGACTTTGGGCCATTCTTTGGCTTAATGAACAGAACATTCATTATCAGTTGTGATTTCATACTTCTGACAATTTTCTAAGACCACTTTTCACTCCAAGCAATGGACACGTTCCTCAGAAATGTTTTGCCTGATTGGCATCAGTGGCAACAGGAGATATTGAAACTTCAAGACCCAAACACTGTTATTGCAAACCTCCAAAGATTCTTGTATCCCAAAAACCTGCCAAGAATTCTTCCATTTCTTGTAACAGCATACAAAATTCCAAACATGATTTGAAGTCAAATTGATGGTACTGCTAGCAATTGGGTAAATCTAATGACAAATTATATCAACAAAAATGAAAGTATATCAGCCAAAGTGAGAAAAACATTTTTTAAACTGCATTGTGTATTTCAGGCAAATCAAGTTGATGCTGGTAAACAAATGGTCATTCCTATTCTATGCCATATTTGTTCTTTAATCAATAGGACTGCTCAACTACATACCAGTCCAATTGTTTGTGATATGACTGCCATTCCAGCAATTGATGGTAATCCAGGTAGGCCTGGAATACTTGCAGCTTCAGCACAAGCCATATAATTTCAAAAACATTGCCATCATCAATTTCAAAGCTGGTGCAATGCTTTCATTGCTAAATGCAATCTAGAATACAATTGATCTCCTTTTTTATTGGTTGTTTTATTTCCTCCATCTCATTTTTTTCTACTTTCCACTTCTATTCTTGATTTTGAATTTCTTATGCTTCCCTCTTTGGTTTCCTTCTCAATATATTTTGGACAAATATCATTCAAATTATACAAGTTCATTTCCAGTTGGGCACTTGTGTCATCATGTAGAAGCTATGCATTTGTTATTGCTGCAAAACCAAAAAACAAACTGGTTTCACAATGGGATATTTCTTTTTATGCAGGTTTTTTTATTTCAATTCTTGCTGTTGTGCAAGAATATTGTAGAATATTCTAGCTTTTAAAGTGGCGCTATTCGATTACTTTTCACTTCTATAAAAGGCAGGCATTTCCCCAAGAAACTTGACAAAAAATCAGACCAAAACTCTTCAAAGGTAATAACCTATTTTAATTTACTCACATCACAGTCGTCAAAAAATGCAAATGAGAAAGATTGCACATGGAGAGGTGACAGTTACCACAACTGCATCTACAGTGTCTGTACCTTCTGTATCTATTATCAATGTCTCCACTATTCCAAGCAACTAAAATAGTGCACCAGTATGTGTCAGAGTTCTGTCGACTTATCATATTATTTTTTTTTATAATTTATAAACCTCTAGTCATTGCTCCCACAATAAAAAAAAGTACATAAATCAAAAATTCATGAACTAATGACATACAAACAATCAAAACTTTCAGCAAAACGGAAAAAAAAAACTATCAATAGTCGATACTACAAAAACGTAATGAATATTCTCTTTGATTCAAATCTACATTGAATCATTTGAATAAAGCACAGAAATATGCAACAAAGTTAATGAAATTACAGATACTTATTATTGTTGGTTTCTTGTTTAGGGTTATGTTTTTTGAAATATGAGCAATTAAATATTTTTGTATCAAAATTTTTCTTGTTATATGTAATTTTGAATTTTGTTCAGACTCAAGTAAGCCAAGCCAAAACAATCAAAAATAAGTATATTCTGCAAAATGATTGCTGTGATTTATGAAATTATTGAATTTTGGATTAAATTCTTCAATCGATGGAATTCAAAACGCAATTCAATGTTTATTTAAAGACAAAAAACTGTTGGTTTTTGAGTTGTAAGGCTTAGATTGTTGTGAGCCTTAAGCTTGATAGTAGTTTTGGGTAGAGAGTTTTTT
>JADGJH010001434.1:0-10025 GCA_027596945.1 Physocladia obscura | reverse complement strand
CTTTTGATTTGTTGCCTTTTACGTTAAATAGTACATCATACACAAGGCGAAGTCATTGCCGGAGTGATTCGGATCAAATAGAAGCCATAAAAGCACTGGAACAATAAATATATTTGGAGAAGAAACTTACCATTCAGACTGCGAACACAGCGCTCATCCAAATTTTTCAACAAATTATCGTCAGCTAGATCGAGATCGTCGGGCACAGTGGGAAGTGCAAGTCGTGCGCACAGCAAATCAATCTAAAAATCAGTGTCAATAAGGTCAGTCACTAATTATTATTTTTACTTGCCACGCTTCACTAATTTATTTTTATTTATATTTTTTTTACTCACTACGCTCTACTCAAAAAAAATATTTTCTTTTTTTCCTCTTCCCTTTTTTACATTCTCTTTTCACTCATTTAATATTTTATTGCTTACTACGTTTACTTTCTACGTATTTAAATTTCTTTTTGTTGACCACACTTGCTGTCTATCCTTTTTTTTTTTTCCTCGCTTACCTAATTTTTTTTTTGTAACTCGCTATGTTCAATCTCTATTAATATAATTATTTTTATTTTTATTATTATTGTTTTCCTTTCCTCGCGACTCTCGCTCTGTATTCTGCGAATAAAACTCTTTTTTTAATCTTTGCATAGATTACCTCGATGCCGTCAAAGGTAAAAGTGATGACGGGAACATATGCATCAGTGACAGCCTGAATGGATGCTACTTCGGGACGGGCGGCCAGCATTTCGAGCATATCTGTAAAAAAGTCTTCGCGTAGAACGTGTTTGGGAGCAACGCACAGTGTGTCAATGTCGGACGCCTGGCCGTGCACGCCTAATCTATAAGAACCGAAAGTAAAGATCTTGCCACCTGCCTCGGCGGCGATGGACTCGGGCAGATTGCGCTTGAGCGAAGTTTTGTAGACAAACTGCTTGAAGATAGCGTCGAGTTTAGCAAGCACAATTTCACTGGTATAGTACATTTGGGCGCGTAGATTTTGAGGGTGCGGTTAGCGTCGGTTTGAGGGTTTGCGGCGTCGCAGTTACCGTTTGCGGGCTTCATCGGGCGTCTCGTACATTTTGCGTTCGTGGAGTAGCGATACGAGGGCCTCGGTGGCTGCCACGTCGCGCGCCGTCGGGCCTAACGTTGACAGCGGCGGCGTAACTCCGAGCTGCGTTGTCCCCCTCGATGCCGACTGGCCGGTGGCCACCTTTGTGTTCAAGTTTGATGACCACATTTCCTCAATAAATTCCCTTTCTTTCGCTTTGTTTCATCACCAAACAACATCAAACAAATCCTCAAACAAGTAAAAGTTTCTATAAATCATGGCCCCATCCACGAATTCTGGAATTGCGAATGTGGCTCCTCAAACTGCACCGTTGGTCCCAGTTCCATCTCATGCAGTCCTTTACCCGCCGGCACCATCGGATAAACATGCTCGTCTTTCGCAACAACAACATCCAGCAACACCGGCCCTTCAGTCTCCAAAAACTCTTTCATCACAATTGGAAGCTCTTCAGCCGTCCTGATCCGCAATCCTTTGCATCCCATGCTTTCAGCAAATTTCACAAAGTCTGGGTTTTGCATCACCGTCCCGCTGTACCGCTTCTCGTAGAATAAATCTTGCCATTGCTTTACCATTCCCTGGAAATCGTTGTTGAGAATCATAACTTTGACACCAATGTTGAATTGGCGCGCCGTCATCAATTCGAGGCCAGTCATTGAAAACGACGCGTCTCCGTCAATGTCGATAACAATCTTTTCGGGGCGTCCGACTTTTGCACCGATAGCTGCAGGAAGACCGAAACCCATTGTGCCAAGACCACCTGATGTGATCATACTGCGAGGATGACGCCATCTATAATTTCAGTTGAAACCATTGTTACCAATTCATTTTACAACCAAATTTGACAGTGAATTTTTTCTTTTCCGAATTACCTGTACCATTGAGCCGTCCACATTTGATGTAACCCAACACCAGTAGTCAAAATAACATTATCCTTAATGTCCGCAACCTGCCTATTCAGCTCCTCCAAAACAGCCTGCGGTTTCAGTTTCTCGCCTGGCAACGACGGTGTGTACGAAAACGGGTACTTTTCTTTCCATCCATTAAGAAGATCGAACCAATCTGTCCTATCCTTAGTTTTGACGAGTGGAATCAGGTGACGCAAGTTTGTTGTTACATCACCGTCCACGGAAACGTCGACTTGGACTACTTTGTTGATATTTTTGGGCATGATTTCAAACTGCACAATCCCTCCTTTTCCACGGAGACCAGCTTTTTTCGCAGCTGGTGCGAACTCTATCAAATATTGGTGATTCGAAATTATACAATGAAAAAACAAATACAAACAAAGGGCATGAAACACTTACTTTTCAAATTTCCCGTAACGCGATCATCAAATCTTGCACCAAGCGCAATAATTAGATCGGCAGACTGCATCGCCAAATTCGCATAAACAGATCCGTGCATCCCAAGCATATGTAAAGAACGCGGATCATCTTCATCAAACGCCCCCAACCCTTGCAAAGTCGTCGTAACCGGAATATTCCCGGCCTCCACAAGCTGCTTCAGAACCGCCGGTCCGTCCGGATGCCCCAAAATTCCTTGCCCCACATACAAAAGCGGCTTCTCGGCGCGTTCCAATAACGCAGCAACCTTCTCAATATTCTTAACCGTTGCCGGCGACGGTCCATCGCCTTTATGCACGAGCGGCTTCTTGCCCGGAATCTTTGTGGCGCCTTCAATCGCGCGCCGCAAGACGCCTGCCGTCACATCCTTCGGCAAATCGACAAGCACGGGCCCGGGGCGACCACTTGTGGCAATTTCAAAGGCTTCGTTGATGCGGCGCGGAAGTTCGCTGATGTCAGTGACCATAACGTTCCATTTCGTGCATGGGCGCGAGATTCCGAGAATGTCGGCTTCTTGGAACGCGTCGGTGCCCAGAGCGCCGGTCACGACTTGGCCGGAGAAAACGACCATCGGAACGCCATCCATCAGCGCGTCTTGCATGGGTGTGATAACGTTTGTAGCACCTGGGCCCGATGTTACGAGCACGACACCAACTTTTCCGCTAAAGAAAATAAAATAAAAGAGTCACACAAATAAACGAAAAATAATAGAAGATGATTTCAATATTAACAAAATAATAATAATACTGATAAATATACAAACGTTGCACGAGCATATCCTTCAGCCATATGCCCCGCCCCCTGTTCATGTCTCGGCAAAATAAACTGAAAATACTTTGAATCATGAATTGCATCATACACAGGCAAAATCGCACCTCCAGGATACCCAAACACAACCTTCACATTATGTCTGAATCCAAACATTATTTCAAATGTTTCACATACAAAAAAAACAATCAATTCGTACCTCAACATCATTTCATGAAAGATCTCGCCACCCGTCATTCCAACAAACGATGCATCAGCAGTCAGACTCGCGGTTGCGCCAGGAGGGGTGGTTAACGTCATTGGGAGCTGTTTTTTCGATGGTGACGGTGCTTCAGCAGGTTGTGATTTCGCTGGTTCACACACAGCTGCTGTTGATGAGAGGGAACGGCGTGATAATGCACTTATGGTTGCCGCTGTCGTTCGCAAGTTACATAGTACTGTCGTTGTCCGTCGCGCTGAAGGCACTGTTTGCAAAATCCGTCCAATCTTCATGATTTTTGTTTTTTTTCTTTAATAATACAATTATTCATACAGCAGTGATTCATGCCTCTTATCTCAAATCACGTGAGCACCACCCATAAAACACAGACAAACAGAAATGAAGAGTGCGAAAAGTAAAAAATAAAAAATGAAACAGTTCTCACATTAATTGCCGGCTTAATGTAAAAAGAATTGCCCTACTCCTTCTGTCAAACTCAAAAACCTGAATTACCTCAAGGTCATTTTTAATGCTAACTCTTTATTTGTTTTCAAATTCTCTCGAACAATTCCAAGGTGAGCGAGTGTTTGCTAATATGGTCACTTGAATTCGTAGAACTGTCAACTGGAACACACGACCCCATTTACTCCAACCGCCCAATCGTATGGTGAAGTGAAACGTGATCGAATGTTGTCTGTTGACCGAGCACGCAAAATCTGGTATCATCTGATTACCGCGCAAAATAACTGTGAAGAGTGCCATCACATTGTTATCGAGCATCAAAATAATAGAATTTTCCCTGCAACTCCCTGCAACAAAGGACTACAACGAATAAGTTTTCTCATTGATGTGCATTGTGGCTTAATGGTAGTCACTGAAGAAGTACACAATCCCATGCTTGATTATATAAAAGAAATTCTGTACAAGCATGATGCTATTAGCTGTTTTTTATCATTGTTAGCTTCTGTAATGATTGTTTGACTTCCTGTTTAATACTCATTTTTTCCTTTTTAAGCTTAAGGTCGACTTTTTATGTGTGCAAACTCCTTTCACATCCAGAAACAAGTTTGATTCATGGAAACCTACCAAAACGCTGTGTATTCTAAAATCTTTGATAAATGAGCCAACCTTAATACTGTACTTGCGGACAACATAGTCCCAAATGCCTCATTGTCAGATTACAAAATCAGTCAACCACCCCCCCAATCACGCGCCCGCGCAGTTTTCTCTGTGGAGCTTCTCTAATAAAATTTTGAATTGTTCGAGTTTAATCTGTGGCAAGTGACAAATCAACTCAACTTTGATGATTGTTCACTTTATTATAGTGATGGGTATTGTGTTTGTTGTGAAACCGAAGGCAGGGATGAAACAACAGAAGGTTCAAAGTGGCTAATGGGATTTGTAACGGAAGTGTTTTGGTTTCAAGTTTGTTTCATAATTGGAAAGTTTATAAAAGCAATAGTCTTTATTCAATAAACAACAGTTTTTTCACTGAAACATTTATAACGGAAGTTTACGTTTCACATCAGTGTTTGATTTAAGTGTGAGTGCTCACTACGAAAGTTCATTTTTGTGACGAATCAACTCTACTTTGAACAATTTGTTTACTTTACACAGAGAGTTAGTGAGTGGTATTGTGTTTGATTTGAGTGTGTTCATTAAGAAAGTTCAATTTGGTGATGAATCAACTCAACTTTGAATACAGTGAGGATTGTTCACTCATTTTTAGTGACGAATAATCCGAACGATTTTAGTGGGTGTGTTCACTGAAAATATTGTATGTTTTGAATGAGACTATTGTGGATTTTTTGTACTAAAAATAGTTCACATGGACATGAACAAACGAACGCAGCCCACTAAAAAACAACAGGCCGTCGCCCTAACTCAAGACGTGCGCGCACTGTGGTCAAATCAGGCTCATACTCAGTCAGTGGCGACATTCAACCAAGACAACGCCAGCCAAGCATCGACAAACAACAGACAAAACGCTCTGTTTCTGATGACATTACCCTTACAAGACACATCATATTACCTGACCTCTCTTCAGACCCTGATTTGGATGGGTATCAATTTGTGCCTGACCAAACACGCGTTATTCTGCTGGAATGTGATTGGAATCTGGACAAATACAGCGGCGAGGACGTCATCGTTGAGGACCTGTCTGATGATGAATTGTTCGAAGAGTATTATTCACAAACTCCTGCCTGCCTGTGAGGTTTGTTTATTTAGTTTTGTATTTTTTGACTAACAATTGCTTCACAGACACATTCAGAGAGCAAAAATGAGGATGAGGTAATATTATGAAACAATTTAATATTGCATGAGCCCTTTCACGTGATGAAAATACTATAAATACTGGACTAAATTCTTTGTTTCCCTCTTTTTTCTTTCTCAAAAACAACTCAGATGCCCCAAGAGCTTGCTTTCACAAAATTCAATCAAACAAAGAAGCGTAAAACTACTTCTGCTGGTACCATTGGGATTGATTGTTTGTTCGCATTTTCAGACATTTTGGTAAAAAAATTTTGTTGTTAATGTTGAAACTAAATTGATATGTAAAATTTCAGCCCAAAGCAGGACAGTACTTTTATTCAGAACAGGATTTTTGTGACAGACTCGAGTTTAATGGTATAAATTTTAATTGATTTTTCAGTGATTTTCTGATAATTGTCTGGTAGTTGCCCAGTGGGAAAATGTCAAAGCTGCGAAATCACACAAGATACTGCAAAATGCAGGTGCAGACGGAAAAAATGAAGGGAAATCTTGTTTGGGTTTTTTTTTCAAACACGAAGGTCTCGTTGGTGGCTGTGATTGTCCCTACTCTTCTGAATTGAGTCATGAAACTGCTTCCCATGACATTGGAGATAAGACCTGGAAGTACTTTTGCTTTGGGTGTGAATTCTTGAAGAATAACTTGCTTGGATACCCCAAAGTAAGTGGTGTCACATTCACCCCCTTCTTCCTGCTGAGATGCCCCTTTAAACACAACCCTCAGCCAGGTTATGTTCTCTCTCCTTTGACTTCTGTTTCAAATTACTAATTGATTTCTTTCAATAGAATAATCCAAAAGTAAGTGTCAAATTCACCCCCTTCTTCCCGCCAAGATGCCCCCTCATTTAAACACAACCCTCAGCCAGGTTGTGTTCTCTCTTCTTTGACTTCTGTGTCAAATTACTAATGACTTCTTTGGTTTTATTTCAACAGAACAACCCAAAAGTAAGGGTCGCACTCTCCCCAAAATGAACGCCAAGATGCCCCCATTAAACAAGACCCTCAGCCAGGTCGTGTTCTCTTTCTTTTGACTTTTGTTTCAAATTACTAACCAATAATTATTTTTAAATACAGACTGCAGACAAGATTAAATTTGACCCCATTGCTCATCTATCAAAAGATGCTGATAACTTCCGTGCAAACCACAAATTTGTTTCTCACAAGCCCACCTCTCTCGCAGGCAAAACATTTATCTACTGATTGATTCGACTTGGAGCTGCTTCCTTATTCAAAACACTGACAATGTTCATGTTGAGTTTACGTCAGAAGCATTAAAGGAGCATCAAGACTGGCTCCTTGCCAACTTGGGAAATATTTGTGGGACTGAGACAAAGCGCATTTTGAAGTTTGTTTCTACTGTTGAGTCACTGAAGACACTGGATGAAGAATCTCTGACTATTGACAAAGTTAAAAGGAGACTCATGGAAAGATCTTTTGAATTAATTGGATCAAACAAATCAATGAAGCCAAAGTCTGACAGATTGGGAGCTTTCAATGCAACTGAAAAGAAAAACCCATCTATTACCTGTTATGCCTATGAGAAACCTGGACACAGACCATTCAATTGTCCTGACAGGAAGGCAAAGAACCAATATTATGCTGACAAGAAGAAAAGCAGAAACAATTTCAATTATCACAAAAATGACAATGCACATGAACATGAACCTGATTCTGGACATTATGCATTTCTGACTCTTGCTTCTTCTGTTAGTCAAGCCAAAGATGTCACATGATACAAGGATGCTGGAGCTGCCAAACATTACACCCATCAAAGAGAATTGCTGTTCAATTACTCAAAATGCAAGGATGTTGTCTATTTGGCTGATCATTCAAAGTTGAGCATCCATGGCAAAGGTTCTATTCTATTTACCAATCCTGATGGTTCCCTGGTTGAGATTCTTGATGTCTACTATGTTCCTGACATGGCTGTTAACTTACTGTCAACTGCTCAGCTGGATAAGAAGGGAGTTGAGGAATCTTGCAAGAATGGATTTACAACTTTAAAATTCAATTCAGGAAGTGGAATTGACATGTTTTCTGCAAATCAAAGGTTTCCAGAGTTGAATGCAGATGCTGTCAGACAAGAGTGGGAGTCAGATGGTTACAGCTGGAATTTGTGAGTTGCACTTCATTTACTGCTTTCAAAAAATTCAACCATTCTTTGTAGGATGCAGAAAGACTTCAGTTGCTCTCAGCTATTAGATTTTATTTCTGAACTTCACCTTTCCAATTTTCAACTGGGGGATTTAGTTTGGAACAGCTATATTTCAGGAACTCAGCCACCATCAGTTTTAAGTCCATTAAAATGCAATAGTCTCACAGCGGCTGTTGCATTAATTTGGGAGGGCCAAGAGGAGAAAAATCAGATTTTGTGGCCCTTGAAATGAGCTCCAAATAGTGTCATAGTTCTTCATGAGCATGTGTGGAAGAAACCTGAACTTATGGTGGAGTACTTCGTTGGAAGGCTTGATGGTATTTATCCGACTACTGGAACCATCATGAAGCCTGAAGACATTGCATGTGACAGGTAATTATCAGCTGTTGTCTTTTAAAATTAGCTGACACATTTTCAAGAACCTTGAGCAAAGACAAGTACAATGAATCCACTACCTTGTCCCTCCAACAAATGCTCAACCACATGCGTCAGGCTGCTGTTGACGTGTTTGCTGATGAGGATACAGTTGCTACCAAATTGGTGTGTTGCGGTATGCCTTCAACAACTGACTCTTGATGGCTTTCAATTGTCATAGTGCATGAATTTATTGTTAGTGTGGTCAACAATCATGGTGGATTCATCAACTGTGAGTTTAAGATTGATTGGCATTCTTCAATAATCAATCTTCAGAAAGTATGAATTGCATTTATGGTATTCCACAACAGGCTTGGGATGCTGTTATTGTTATTAGTGATGATGAGCAGTGAAAACAGGATTTTATTAATGAAAGACATTGTATTTGAAAAGAACAATAAATGAAAGTATTGCTTAAAAATAAAGAAATTCAGTCATCTTCAAATTCAACCAAATCAAAATCGGCTAGTAAATCATCATCGTCAAAACCAAAAGCAAAAATTGAATCTCGATTGTGCATAGATGGAGCCTCTGGCAAAGATTTCCAATATTTTGCCAAGAGACAATTCTGTGGCTCCAAAGACTTGCACTCTGAACTTGTGAACCAAGCTTGAATCTTTTTCAATTTGCAACACAGTGCCGTGAATGCAACTGGAGCAACCTTGAATTGTTGAAAATTGTTAACAAACTCATAGTATGCCTTGTACAAATAGAAGGAAGCTTGTTTTAAATGCAACTCCTGGTCAATATATGCCAAAAATTTGGCAAACTGTTCGCCTTTTGGATGCAAAACTCATCCAGTAACTGCAGAAGACAAGCGCCCACTTGCAAATGATAAAAGTTGACTTTTGTTTCTTGTGCTGCAACCATGTAAAGGCTCTTTCTGATTTGTTCAGTGAGCTTGATTTTCATTTCAGCAAGCTCAGTGCCTTGATACTTGTGACATTTCAATGTATCATATGTATAATTGAACTCAGAATTTGCAACTGCATATTTGCAAGAGGTCAGAGGAGTGTACTTTGAGAGGAACTGTTTGACTTCTGCAAACTTATTGACTGCAGTGGCAGTCAAAGTTGATGTACATTGAGTTATTGAATCTGCAATATATGCTTCCATGCGCATTGGCTGGACAGGAGAAGTTGCTGTTGAGGCTGGAGAAGCTGAAGAAGTTGGAGAACTGCCTTGTTGACTTTGAGCTGCATAATCTGAACCTTGATATGTTGGCGCATTTGCTCCTACAAGTGTACTACTCTCATTGTCACTTGCTGTGCTGTTTGTAGTTACAGGAAGAGCATCAAATTGTGAAAGTATTGTTCTGATGATAGGCAGTTTGATAGTGCGCAAATCTTGATGTAAATTGTCAGCAGGTTTTGCTAGTTCTCCTCTCATCCACTTGATGAAAGCGTCAAGGTGGGCATCAAGTGGCATTTGCAGTTGAAAGATTGTGTTCTAGAATTTCCAAAAATACTTTTTGTCCAATCATGTTAGACAAAATGTTCTGACAAAAACTAACAAAAAACTGAATAAACTACCACCATTTAAATCTTGAACCAAACTTTACCAATGAAAACATTTGTGTTTATCAACATTTAATAACCACATGTTCAAAACGCATTAAAGGAGTAACTTTTGATGGCCTAAAAAGTATCTTTGAAGAAGGTGAGATTGATACTGGTGTAACAACAAATCAAGTAGTCTGATTTTGTGAAAAGTATGGAATTAGCTTGTATGCAATGGATTTTGTTGAAGTTCCAATGACTCTGTGGTGAGAGTTAAAGGAATAAAACAAGTAATGCAAATAAAAAGTAATAAATAA
>JADGJH010001433.1:0-10028 GCA_027596945.1 Physocladia obscura | reverse complement strand
TATATATATATATATATATAATTGTTTCCATTAACAAGTACATTGTTGCAAATGAGTCAATCTTTTTGAAACCGCCAGGTATGAATGTTTCAACCCATTTGCAGGCTATGTTCATATTCTCATTGCTTGAATTGAAGTATAAACGAAATCCACTGCCATAAAGCTCTTTTAATCTCAGTGAATTTGCAATACATCTGAGTGTCCCTTTTGCCATTATACCAATGCGTTGGCACAATGCTTCTGCTTCTTCCATAGAATGCGTTGTCTATTTATGCAATTATGAAATAAATCGTTCAAGGAGATATTTTACCAGTATCACTGTTTTTCCTTCCTTTGCTTTTTGAATGATGTTCCAAATCAGTCGTCGCACTTCAGGATCAAGGCCCGTCTACTCGAATAAAAGTAAATATTTTTTAACCAGGTACTAAATTTTATGTGGCTTACAGTTGGTTCATCTAAAAATACAACTTTTGGTTGCCCAATCAACGCAATTGCTATTGAAAGCCTTCTTTTTTCACCACCAGAAAGTCTTTTTGTCAATCTGTCAGCTAAGCTTGTAAGTGAAACATTTTCCAATGCTTGTCGTACATAATCATTTTCGTTTGAGGCGGTTGCGCCTTTCAAGCGAGCCTAAATGAAAGAATTTAACATTGATAATCTATCGTGAACTATCATACATAGAAATACAGATGTTCTTCGATAGTTAAATCTTCCCACAGAATATCAAATTGTGGACAAATACCCATGACTTGGCATATGTCCGATCCTTCATTTTTAATATCAAATCCTGCCAAAATTGCGTTTCCATAGCTTAATGAATAGAGACCAGTGAGAATACTGATTAATGTTGTTTTTCCTGCAACACGATTTCAATGAAAATTTCTCATACAATAAAATAAGTGGCGTACCTGCGCCATTTGGGCCAAGCAATCCAAAAACAGTTCCTAAATCTGCAACAAATGACACGTCTTTAACCGCAAATTTTGGGCCAAGTCCTTTTCTGCTTGGATAAACTTTCCTCATATGCGACAGTACCAGTGGAGATGCTCTATCATACTCCCCAAGTTCTATTCTTTTTTTTTCTGCTTTCACATCTGCATCTTCAAATCGAAGTTCAGACGCATCAATTTCAAGCTTCATTGCCAGTTGTGTTTCCGAGAGCGGATCCTGAAGCAAAACGAATTGTGAACATTTTAAATAAATAGAAACAGAAACTAACAATTCCGTTATTTAATTTTCTTCTTTGACTTTTTTGGTACCGTTCTATTGGCAAGGTTATGGGAAAATGCCATGGTAGCGACTTGCCAAATTCGGTTGGAATTACAAATGCCAAATACACAGCAATTATTGCATAAATAAAAATTTCTGCAATCATAAAAGAGAGCGCTAAATGTAACTCATTTGGTCCCATAATCATTGATACTTTAAATGGCTGCGGATTTTTTAAGTTATTTTTAGTTTTATTTCTAATTTACTCGCCTTCATAGTTGAGGTGTAACTTGCGGAATTAATAATAGAAAGGCATCTATAAAATGCAAATGGTGGCCAGACAAAATATCCAAGCGGCGCAGATGTATCTTCAAACAAATTTTCAGCAACAAGGGATACAATTACACCGACAAGAACAATTAAAAACACCAAAACTTTTTTCCCAGATTAATAAAATTAAACAAGTAAATTTTTTTTAATATACCCAACGCAATTCTGCTCTTGCTGAAAAATGAAGTGAAGAAAAAAGCAAGAACAATTTGATTATGGCCCCAAATGAAAAACAGAATTATAAGAACGCCAATTTCTGTTTGCGTAAAGAATGTCAAACGCGACTTCAAGCCAACAATAATGAAAACGGCTGAAGAGAAAAAATATAGAATATAAAAAACTATGTAATTGCTCAGGTAGTATTTCCAGCTAAATTTTCTTGAGATCAGTTCATCTAAATAAAAACATTTTTTTATTGACGTACGTTTGCAAGCCGTTTAGTTTCATCATAATAAATCTTGAAAAAATAATTATAATCAAATTAGTGAAATTGTTAAAATCCAAAAAGATGTAACATTTTCTCTTCCTTTTCTTTTACAAGCATGATTGTGAATATTGGCAGTAAGAATGACACCCCAAAAGGATATAAAATTCTTCCAATCAAACCACCAAACGGCAAGTTAATGGCCGTGCTATCAATTTCTGGAAATGCGCGAATTCCTTGAGTTAGCGTATCATTTCTGTGCCCGACCTGCGACAGCCCACGAAAATTCGCTTGACCAAGTTGTGCAATTAATGTCAACATTCGCATTCCTTGCGTCGGAAAATTGCTTGCTGCTGCGATTCGCGTGTCCGTACCAACATGTAAAATGTAGCGAGCTAATAAACTGCCAGGGTCAAAACTATCCAAAAATATTGCGCCATAAGGCATAATTTCTGTTACTTTGCTTGCTGATGCGTAAAATTTAAGCAAATCTGACGTCGCGACGTTTTTTGCTGTCAGGGCGGTTTTATTCAGTGTTGCGAGGCCTATAATCACTTGGTTTATCAATGCAGCAAGAGCAGTATCTACATCATTGTCACTAATTCCGTCGATTTGTTGTTCATATGGAACCTCATTATATGTGATAGATGAGAGCAAATTGGATGATGTATTTGCAAACAAACGCGGCTATGCTTTGACATTTATTTCAGAACAAAACTTCAAGATGTCTCTTAATCTTACTTCTAAAGTTCCAAGAAGTCCAAAATAACCGTTAATATTCTCAGATTTATTTATCGAAAACCCTTGATAAGTACTATTTGCTGCATATAAAAGTGCGGCAGTATAGTTTAAAGTTGCTTGTACAGGCCGTGCACCAAAGTAATTTGTTAAAGAAGAATTCGATAAACCAATATACCATGGATTCAGTTCGAGTATACTGAAAAGGCTTTCCATATTTTGAAAATCATTTGAAGTTGAAATTTCAGTTGCAAGAGCAATAAACGCTGACACCCATCCTCCATCTGGAGGTGGAACATAGGTACTGCGAAAAAAGGAAGAAGTAAAAATTAGTTTGACAGCAGCGATTAATTTTCACCAAAAACCTATCAATGTTTGAAAATCCAGAAAGGTTTGCGTTTTTTTCATAAATCAAGCTCAGTTGCGGGTAATTTCGTCCAAACCAAAATACGCATGGATGTTTTGGACTTGCTGTATTTGCGAAAGACGCTGTACTCGTAAATGGTGCAGAGTATGAAAGAAAATTCACAGATTTTCCGTTTTGAATATTGTAACCATGAATTCGACTATCGTTAGTACTAAAGATTGGAAATCCAACACTGTTTAAAGAGGCATTGTTTCCGCAATATAAAATATCTTATTGCACTTTTAGTTCACTTTATGATTTTAATATCAACCTACTTTCAATTGCAGCCGATTTTTGTATCAGCTTGTTGATGACAGTTCCTAAAATCGCAGAAATAACGACCATCATCAGTGGACACATACTGTATGAGGATTTAAAAGATAGCAGTATGTAGCTTTGTAAATTCACTCACCAGATGCAACAAATGTTCGCTGTAGTATAAGTAAAATCAGTTTCATAAAATGTAATTAACAAATCAAGGTACTCACTGAACATTTGCCGTTTTTGAAACGAAACTGCTTTTCGCGACAGCGCTCGAAATTGATTGCTGCGCGACTTCTCATTCACTTCAGCCATCTCTTTTAAAATTGTCAGACAAAAAAAAAAAAATTTATTTGCAAAAAGTATGCTACTCGCAACCCATCTTTTACCCATACACTTCTTCTTCTTCATGAGTTAATTTACCATGACTAACATAATTTCTCGCCGCATAATATCGAATTTTTTCCATAATTTTACCCAACCACCTCCTCCACCAGTTGCAGCATCTCCAATACCTCGCTACTATTTTTCTTTTTTCCGAAAACTGCAGCAGCAATACTTTCATAATCTGCTTTATACCCCAATTGCTTGGTAGCAACTTGATTGGGAAAATTAAGCTGCTTTGACGTATATTCTCCCTCGTTCTTTTCCTGGCACTACTGATTCGTTGGAATTTAAAAAGTAAGATGCGCTAACAGTATATTAAAAAAATTTTGAGGCTTATATAGTGGACAAATGTTTGGTTTTGGATTCAGTTTCAAGAACCTTAATATAATATTTCTAAGGATGTAAAACCCGTGGTTTTGCATTTTTATCATTTATAATGGATACTGTTAGAAGTTGGGATTTTCAGCTGTAGAATTCTTGAAAAACTGAAGAACTTACTGCTGCAACAAGATATTGTGCAGAAAGATGTTGATAGAAAATGTTCAATCTCTTGATGAAAACTGCTATACCCTTTTTAGTGAGATTGCAAATGGATTAAGTCAGCCAATTATTTTTACAATTGATGACATCAATCAATTTTTCATCCTACTGCTAACCAACTCAAATAGTTGCAGATAATTTGATTCCAAACCACATTTTTATTTTCACCTTAAGTTTGCCAAAAACAGAAATAAAGGTAAGTGATGAAAAGTTTGTTTCATCCCCACTATAACATATTTTCTACATCTTGATTCCCAAGTTAGTTGTTACAGAATTGCAAGGCATTATTAAAATGTAATATGACCAACATAACACTCAAAGTCTCAATACAGGCCTTTGCCAACAAGCATGTCATTTGCTAATAATTTATTGAGTATTGAAAATAGTTGGACAGTTGCTGAAAATTGCTAAAATTGTCTTTGAAGACTTGAAAATAATAGAAGGTTTGAGATTATTCTGGAAAATTCTTGCAAAAAATTAGATTGGAAATCTAATTTAAATTTTGTTGAGCAGAGTTGAACACTTAGCTTTTAGCACTACAAATTATCAGCTTTTAGGATAATTTTTTAATAATGTCATAGGTTTCACTATTTATTGTGCATTACCATCACTTTGCATTTTTCCCTTATAAAACTTGACAAATCACACCAATGGGATGATGTGACATTTTTGTAAATGGTACAATTTAACTGAACCATTGTGAATAGTACCATTTCAATAGTTCATTGTCAATGGTACCATTAAATTGTCTCTTGCCAATGGCATCCATAAAATGGTCTCTTGTCAAAGGTACAATACAATACAATTAATCAAACAAAAACACTGAAAATACAATATTCATTACTCAAGCAACTGAAAAAGTGAAGTTTCAACTCCAACTTCATAGTTGCCTGATACCACATCATCTATTGTACCTTGCATAGACTGCCACATAGAATTGCTATTAATGTCACTCAGAGTCAACATTGGAAACATCATGCTTGCACATACACTCCTGTCTAGTTCCTGAGATAGACTCTGAGGTGATTGAACATTATTTTCACCAACACCATCAACATTATCGGCATCTGTCTTTTTTTCTGCTTCCTGCCATTCATCTTCTAATTCAAGAATAACATCATCAAAGATATATCCCTCCTCATCCATGATACTGTCTAATTGCCGTCCAGTTATACTGTCTGTTGAGATAGCATTAACTTTAGCTGCCAAATTGCTGTTGGCTTCATAACCAAGCAATTGCAAATTTTCTGTTGCAGTAGCAGTTGCAGCGGATTTAATATGCAGCTGGTATTGTAAAGGACTGCCATGACTGCCATGCATTATTGCAGAGGTATTCTTTTCAAAAACGTCGCTTCCTCTTCCAGAAACCATGACATTATTCATGGAAACCATTGGGCTATTTTTCTGACTACTTCTGCCACTGCAAGTCTCACTTCTTTGTGACAGTGTGGCGCAACTGCTGCCGCTACAGCTTTCAACAACCGATTCTTCACCAGTGCCACCAATTGAAATATCTCCATTCATGGAAATAGACGCAATCGCAGCCGCCGCAACAACATGAACTCTTGCTGAAACTACTGCGCTCCAATCTACAAGAGTACTGCAATCATTGTTTGGATACACAATATTGTTAATCACGCAACTACATCTTCTTTCATAGGGATATCTACTGTAATGAATTGAATTTGTCTTATCCTCTTTTAAATCGCAATTTTCACATACAGTTGTGTTGTTTTGAAAGATTAGTTCATCGGTTACACAAATGTTTGATGTTTCAGCGTTAGTAATTGAATCGATTGGCGGTGTTATTATGGTTGTTGGCATTGATTTTACGGGAACAAGAGTCATTAATTGTTCAACCTCTTTCGGTCGAGAGCGTTTGTTTAATTGTTGGGTATTTTTTTGTCTGAACGATCGTTTTCGAAAATTTTCGGACGAATAGATATCATGATTGTTTTCAATGAGAAAAGAGTTTTCGTGACTAGTATTATCAAACATATTAAATGCAAGACACGGAGTAAGCTGATGTTTGTGATCGGCATGGTTGCCGTCGTTTTGGTCATTTGAAATTGCTGTTGACAAAGACGGTTTCTTTGCCACACGCTTTTTCAAAAGACTCACTGCAGTGCCGCAAAATTTTTTAGAACAAACTGAAGAGGTACTTATGGAAAGCAATGGCGATGATAATAGAGTATTATTGATTCCGGCAACAGAAGGTTTTGTTGCCGCTCCCATTTCTGAGGCGTCCCATAATTCAGCACTCCTGATCCATCTTGAAATTAGAGATTTATTTATCCCAAACTCCTTAGCAGCCTTGTTGATACCGATATCTTTCGCGCGAGCTACAGCCTCTAATCGCTGCGCTACCGTATATCTTGTCCGAAAAGTCAACTTGAAAGAAGAATTTTCAGGTAGACACGCTTCGATTTTGGCAGATTTTGCAGCAGCAACTTGAGCAGCCAGTGGAAGCGACGCGATAAGGAATGCTTCTTCGGCAATGGCTTTTTTCGTGTCCGACGCTTGTTCGATCTGTCTCTGTTGGTAAACATTTGGAAGTTCCAACAAAGAAAAAGGAAACAACAAACCTCCTTCACAATGGCGGCCAACAGGCAATCGCGTTCTTGTATAAGAGATGAGGCAGAGGTGAAGTAATCGGCTGTTTGGGCCTGTTTGGGCATGGAAAACTGCAAGTTGTTGGCGACGCAATAGAGCCAGCGTGAAGTCAGGTTGCGCAATCTTGTTCGCACGGACTGCGCAGTAGTTGAAGCCAAGAGCTTGCTGGTTTCACTGGAAGAATTTGCAGAGGAAAAGTTGGTATTGTCAAGACCATTGTTTCCATTGACACTTGTAATGTCGCTAAAATCGAAACAAACGCCATCAGCATTTACTGGCTCATCATCATTGTCGCCGTTGTCATCACCATCACAGTCATTGACATTGGCATGGCCATTATCCCGATCGGAGGCGGGGGGAGAAGAAGTGCAAGCATTAGCGCCACCCCGAGCCAACATTGCTGGCTGGATTTCTACGGTTTGAATTGTGGGGATAACGTGTTCTGCCAGTGCCGCCACCACCCGCTCCCACCGAGCACCCGACTCGCGTCGGCTCGTCACCGCGTGCGGCCCGATTGTTTCAATTGCGCGCAGCAACTGCACGTCCACTTCCAACGTGTATACCATTTTCCGCATCTTTGAACGAAGAAATTTTGCTTCGATTTCCAAGTATCGAACACAAAGCAGAAATGGACAGAAGCACCGAGTTGCAAGTCTTTATTGTATTAAATATTGCCACACAAACATCCATAATGTTTCTTGCAAAAAAAACAAAAAAAAACTCCTTTCTTTTAGCCACGTAAAAACTATTCATTTCCACAATAACTCTTTCATTTCTCAATTATGATATGGATTCAGCAGATTGTATGGCTTTTGGTTGTGACTTGTCATGTCAGGACAAGTAATGTATTCCGGATATTCTGTATATTTTCCCTGATCATACAGCAATGAGCACACATCCCCGCCATACACCACGCAGCTACCATCCTGCAAATTTTAGGACACAGAGACTGCAATAAAATAGGCAGAGCGTTCAAAAACAACCCAAATCAGACCTCACAAATAGACTAAAAACTTAAACCTGTAGGAAAATTGAAACGCAGATAATAAAGGCAAGATCAAAATAGCATTTCACTTGACAATCAACACTTCCACAATTTCAATTATATTGCATTCTGCAAAAATGGCCTGGAAGGTGTTGGAGCACTAAACCATTTAAATTTCATCAAACAACATTGTTAAATTTGCTCTGGAGCTCCGCAGTTTCAATTGGCTGCTGGGAAATCTTGTTTTTTGGATGAAGTTTCATTTGATAACAGAGATATGCTCTGTAAGAGAGGCTTTGGGATTTATAGACAAGCTCTACTTTATTGCAGCAAATATATTCAAGAACCAAGAATATCTCTACTCTGTTTCATTGGGCTGAATGGTCTTCTTGAAGTGTTTTTTTTTTCAGTAGAAGGGACATTCACAAGTGCAAAATTTGCTGAATTCTGTGTTGTATTTGCAAAGTCAGCTAAGGTCTTTCAGTCCACACTCACATTAGATATTAGATGGTGAGCAGGTCCACTGTGATACTAAACACACAGTTTGTGACTTATGCAAATCATTGTGATATTCCTTCCAGCCTACCCATATTTTAATCTAATAGAGCTTGTTTTTGGGGCTATGAAGGTAAAATTGCAGTCTGTATACATGGAGGGCTCTAAGGAAGATGTTCTTTTTATTGTTAGTAAAGTTTTAATGCTGTTTCAGAAATTGTTGTTTGAAAAGTATTTTAGGAAGTCTGGGTACACTTGTAATGGCTTTGACTTTGCAGTGGGATTCTCTCTTGATATTAAAATTTGTGAATAGGATGAATAAATTCAAAAACATTTTATTATATTAATGGTTACATCAATGGCCTACCTAGATCCAACAAATTCTGGACATTCAAAAGAGCATCTGCTGTCAAACTATGGAAATGTGTTTGAAAAGCAATCACAGCATCCAGAATAATACTGTGAGACATGTTCAAATTCTCAATAATTAAATTTGTACATTCCTCAAATTCTTGAAATAATTGCTTAATTGCAGTATTTAAAGTTGTCACTTGAGAAAAATTCTCCTGTTCTTCCCTAATACAAGTTCAAAACTTCTCCTTTGGGATTCTTGAATTAACATTGTATTTAAATTGACAGGTTGAAAGTAATCAATCAATTGGCAAAGAAGAGGGTTTGAATTCTGCAGTCTAGTTCATGTGCATTTCCTTGAACCATCTCTGCTGTGCACATTTGCCTCAAAGTGATTCTGATGAACCTCTTTGAAACCATTGACAATAGCACAAATTGAAGCCTAGTTCTGAGCTCCTGCATGGCCAGCTTGTGTTGGTTCAATCAGAGACTTTTTTGCTTCCTTGAAAGTAGTAGAATTAGTTGTGGTCAGAGAATAGCAGTAGATGGTCATTGAAAGATTTTTTGAGAGAACCTTCTTTGAGTTGATTTCAGAAAGTTAATGGAATTGATTGCCTAGTTCCTTTGAAAGCAACAAATTAGTCAAATGTTATATTTTGTCAGATTCTTCCTGTCCTCCCCCATTGCAGTTGCAAGATCATCAAGCAAAGCTTGGTCATTGGCTCAAAACTGGGTCATCAGCTCAAGGCTAGTACATCAGCAAAAGCTGGTAGCAGCTGAAGCTGGTAAGCAGTGAAGAGTCATTGACTCTACAACATCTGCATTAAATAATTGAAACTCACCACAGCAAAGCAATGGGAATAGGTCCAAAATGAACTCAGGAAATGTTTGAACCCTGGCTAGGTCCCCAGAATAGCCAGGTGGTGTCTTTTACACTCTGGAGATAAATAGAATAGATAGGATAACTAGAAACAGGTAAGTATGGTATTGTTAATAAATACACACACAATGTTTTCTCTTTTTTCCATTAAGATACCAAGTCCTTGCTCTGGTACCACCAGCAGCAAGAACCCTTCCATTTACACTCAAGCTGCACTCTGTCATTACCACCAAAAAGGATGTACACTTTACTTTTGTCCACTTTGGCAACTGATTACTTCAATGCTTCAGGATAATACTTTGGCAAACTATTTTTCATACTGTTATACACCTCAATATGACATCAAAGGCAAACAAATTTATGATGAAGCTTGTTCAGGTGATTATTGCCACTCATTACATCTGCAACT
>JADGJH010001432.1:0-10030 GCA_027596945.1 Physocladia obscura | reverse complement strand
TTTTTATATTTTCATATGAATAATAAATGCAGCTTCTATTCGAAATGGCCAGACATTATGCTCCCTCCACAATATTTATCGATGAAATTGATTCGCTTTGTAGTTCTCGCGGTGAAGGATCAGAACACGAAGCAAGTCGAAGGTATCAAATACATAAAAAAAAATTAAAAAAGAAAAAAAAAAAGTCAAACGGACTATTTTTAACAGAAAATGAACACAGAGTAAAATCAGAAATTCTCATGCAAATGGATGGTATATCGGGATCGATTGGAACCACAGCTGAGGGTGAGAGGGACCCCATAGTAATGGTTCTCGCAGCAACAAACTTCCCATGGCAAATTGACGAAGCTCTTCGCAGACGTCTTGAAAAAAGAGTTTGTAAGTTTTGGAGATTGCATTATCTTTTTACTTGACTTTTCGTTATACATGGTTTTTATTATCATTATTCTTTCTCTCCCTTTAGATATTCCACTTCCTGATGCAGAATCGCGTCGAGAACTATTGAAAATTAACCTGCAATCAATTAAAGTAACTAATGGGCTTGATATGGAAGACTTGGCTGATAAAATGTCAGGGTATAGTGGCGCTGATATCACCAATGTAAGTAAGGTTTTCATTTGTTTTTACTTAACTATCCTTTTAGATTTGTCGAGACGCATCAATGATGTCGATGCGCAAACGAATTAGAGGGCTGAGTGCCGAGCAAATCAAAATGATTCCCAAAGGTCAGAAAGTTTTGTAAATAAAATGAGTTAACAAGAAACGCTGAAAAAATAGAAGAACTCGAGGCACCAGCGTCAAAAGAAGACTTCGAAACTGCACTGGGAAAGATTCAAAGCTCCGTTAGTCAGGCTGATTTAAAACGATATGAGGATTGGATGAGCGAATTTGGTGAAGCAATACAAAATTTAATTTTCAGTATTATTTTCTAATTTTTATATTTTTATTTGCAGGGTCCCAGTGAAGAACATTCTTTTTTTTTCAGAGTATCTCCTCTTTTTCCTGAAATAAAAAGCTCTCGGCTTTGAATTATGTTCTTGCAAATTAACAATGCCGATTGCTTTGACCCATATTCCTGAAATTTGATTCATTCACGAGGAATCTTGTTCACTTCATTTTACATTACCAAATAAAAACAAATGACTATGTAATTTTATTCATTTTTCATCGTATTCTGATAAGGTCAGTTAGGAAGCAACAAAAAAAAAATTCGTTCATTATTGTTCTATGCCACCGCTGTTTTCTTTTTGCCCTGTTCATAGCTTTGAAAGTTTTTTGTTATTTACTAAAAAAAAAGATACAAAAAAAACATACTCCCAAATTCGATACAACTGATACAAACTAGTCGCACCAACGAAAAGATTGACCGACATCAAGTTATAATTAACGGGCGTAATGACGGTAGCATACCGCGACCAAATAACTCCGGTAGCCGCCAAGGCAAACGTTTGCTGGAACGACAGTTTCTCAACCGGTCTTTCGAGATCCTTCAGTCCCGCCAATACGATTCCCTATTTGTTTTTTGGTTTTTATTTACAGAAAATTTTTTATGCACATACCCATTTTGCAGTTGGCGCCCAAAAAAAGACAGTCTTTGGGCCTGTAGCACAGCGCATTACCGCACAAGAAGAGAGAGAGACAGACGGACAGAAAAAATAGACATAAAAAATAAATAAAAAATAATAGAAATCAATTTGTAATGCAAAATAAAAATAACAATAAAAAAGGTTGCGCAACAGTTCAGAAAACCACCGAGCAACGACGATTTCCGATATTATTAATGCAAAGTGTTCCGTGTGTTTTTAATGGTTAGTTTATTTCGTAACAACAGCAACGGGGCTTGATCTTTGATAACAGAAATTCAACACCAGATCCTGCTGCATAACGAATCCAACGAATAACAAAGAATTTCCATTCGATTTTTTAGACTGAAGGCAACGGGGGATTCCAGGAGAAATGGTAACAATGTTCCAAGTTATTATTGATGAGTCGTATTTTCCCGAAAGCAGTCGCTTTTTATTTCTTTTTGCTACTTGTTATTTTTTCCGTTACCTGCAGGATGGTTCCAGAACTTCGAAAGCGCAGACTGCGCGACGGCGTTGGTTGGTGCGGCAGACATTTTTTTTTGAATTTCACAATCAGTCTTTTTTTTGCTCTTTCATCAAAAAACGTATTCATCATATATTTATAATCAACCAAACCAAACCTATCATTAGAAAGGGAATAAATCTGCGAAAAGTAAAGTCAAGCCAAAACAAAAAAAAAAAAAGGATACAATAAGCAGACAGCTGTCGGGTAAAAAAATAATATGAAGGAGCCAATAACTGAAAAAGAAAAAAAATTACAAGAAAAAATAGTCCTGACGCGAGCTACAAAAAAAAAATTTTTCTTCTCTCTCTTCAATGTTCACTCATTTTTTTTTTGTTTTGAGGATTTTTTGCTTTTTTTAAAATAATACTATTCTGTTTTCGTGAGTTTTTCGCGGCCTCTAGTTCCCATTGTTTTCATCAAAACTAAATGGGAACTGCGCCGCCGCCGCTGCAGAAACACTGTTGTCATTTTTCAGCATAGCCTCAATCCCAACCATTTCCCCCAAAGTTATCTCATGGGACCGCTGCTGAAGTTGCTGCGATTGCACCTGCTGGTGCTGCAGCTGATTGCATTGCACGTTCAGCGGTGATGACTGCTGTAGCTGAGCGTGCGGCTGGTTTTGGTGCTGCGGCAGACTTGGTAGGTGGTGACGCTGCTGCTGCTGTTGCTGCTGTTGTGGAAGGACCGGATGCAGTTGTTGCTGGGGAAGCATCACGTGATGCTCTTCTTGACTAGAGGCCCCAGCCTTTCTTTGGCGTTCATTCCACATCATTTCTTGCTGCTGCAAAAACTGGCGTGGTTGCAAAACTGGCCGATCTGATCCAGCGTGAAACACAACAGGGTCAACATCTTTTTGGCTCGGAACCAAGAAAGGTGGAAGAAGCTGAGATTGAAGACGTTGCTGGAAAAATTGGGATTCCGATTGCTGTCGGTGTTGCCACAGGGTCTCATTGAGACATGCAGCGCTTTTACTTGCTTCCTCAATACGAAAAAGTGGGTTCAAAGGATCTGATGGCTTTTGGTGAATCAAAAAACTATGCTGCTGCTGCTGCTGTTGTTGCTGCTGTTGCTGCTTTTGCTCATTTGATCGGTGATGGAGCAGCGGCGTGATATCGTTATCGAATCGGGAGACTTCAACAAGGGTTTGATCTTCACTTACAGCAGAGGCGGGGTTTGAAATGATCGAAACTTGTTCAGTATGTTCGTTGGAAATTGCATTCTGCACACCCTGTTGTTGTGGCAATTGTGGATTGCTACTGTTGCGATGTAATGACATTCCTACCATGGAGTACCCAGAAACAGAGTCCAAGGAGAGTCTAGAAGCAGCAAAGCTTGAAAAAGAGTCGATTGAGCCTCTGTGTATGCTAAGTGAAATTGAATCATTTGGTGTGTACAGTTCGTTGCCAGCCTCTTCAACTCCAAACATTGAAAAGTTAACCGCAGTAACAACTTTTGGCATGAGGTCAGCCAAGCCCGAGTTGGGACAAACATCCATAGAATCGGATTTATTAGAAATTCTTCCAGTAGACAGGCCGTTGTTTATGACAGGAGAACTGATGTCGGCAATTTCCGGCGATTCGGTAATATCACAGTTGAGAACCTTCAAATTTTTACCAACACCACTTTGTTCGCCAGTCTCCTCAATTTTGATCACTGGGTGTGATTGGGACGGAACAAAAGCAGGAGGAGGGGCTCCCTAAAGAAGAGAAATAAAACAATTAATAATGACCACGGTATAGGTGGGCTTGTGCTGTTGTGATTACGGCAAAAGATAATAAAAAAAAATTGAGATTTTTTTCGGTTTGTCCTGATTGCCCAACACCGGGCTGAGATGAAATCAGCGAATGGTGGATCGGTCATCATTATTGTAGAGAGATGAGGAAGGGACGGAGGAAAAAGCGATAGATAACAGATGATAGAGAATAGAACGTGAAAGAGAACCTTATGAAAATCATCCGTTTTAATCAAGTCAAGTTGATCAGAAGGATGAAAATCGGCGGGCATGGCAGGAGCAGCGGCTTCACCGCGCTTGGCATGCATTCTGAGGTGTCTGAGCCGTTCATCGTGACGGCCAAACTTTTTGAAACAGATCATGCACTGGTATTCCTTGGCGCCGTCGTGAGTACATTTAACGTGGCGCAGAAGGTGTTCGGCCCTGGTGAATTCTATTTTTGTAAAGCAAGGTTAGATACATAGGTAGTAGTTAGGCATGACATACGTCTCGTACAGATAGTGCAGACATGCATGCGGACGCGTTTCTTTGTTACAACGGTGACTAACGGGGGCTGAAGTGGTGCTGTAGCGCCAGAGCTGGTTGTAACGGCAGCAGAGACGGACGGCGACGGCGACGGGGAGTATGCAGAAGGGGACGGCGACGACAACGGGGACTTGCCGCAATTCTCATCCGCATCCACACCCTTGTCTTTGGACACCGACACACAGACAGAGACCGGCACCGGCAACCGCCGCGCTATCTGTTTCTGTACCGCCACCTGATCCACCTTGAAGTGACGCTGGTGAAGTTCGTGCTGAAGGTCCTGATCCCGTTCGCGTTCGCGTTGACGTTGCTGCTGTTCGTCGGCATCCGGCACAGCGTCGCTGTGTCGTGCCTTTGTCTTTGTCTTCGCCACTGCCTTCCCCTTTGTCTTCAGGGCCAACTTATTGTCGGCCGTTGCCTTGCTGCTGCTGGTATAGTCATGGTCGTTGTTGTTGTTGTCGGTCATGGTTGTGGTTGTGCGCCGGCCTGTCGCCGCTGCTTGTGTAATTGTGATTGACGCCGACTCCGGCGCCGCCATCGCCAACGCCAGGGCCATTTTCGCGCTGGCACTGGCACTGGACTTTGGGCTGGCGGGCTTGGTGGTAGCGGTGTTCTTGGTGCCAAATCCCAGTGCGTGTGCGGGACTCTTTGTCAGACGCGACGCGCGTGTTGATGTTGGTGCTAGTGTTGAAGATATTGTTGATACTACTGAGGTTGACGCGAACAGTGGCGCCGAAGGAGAAGCCTGCATTGGCATTGGCATCGGTGCTGCTGCTGACTCAGGTTCCTCGGTAATGCTCGGCGGCATGGGCAGTGGCTCAGTAGGATATGGGTATACCGTCATGTCGCCCAAGCTCAAGCCGCCGTCAGAAACTCCAGGCTCCATCAGTCGCCTTTTTTTTTTTTTTTTGCTTCCAAATTGACTTTCCTTGGTCGGGTCCTCTCAATCTCCAACATCTTAGCCCTGACTCGCCACGTGAAGGAAAAGGACTGGGAAAAATAAAAAATTCCCGAGCCCTTTATCCGACAACAATTCAGTTGCAAGCACAATGAAATCTTCCCAGAAAGAGTTTCCTTTCTTTTTCTCCTTTTCCTCAGCCCCTTCGCGTCACTTGTATTTTAATTTCTTCCAAAATCCGGATCCCTCGCATCTCCATTCTGATAGCATGATCTTCCAAATTTGATCACATGACATCTACACAAAGTCCACCAAATTTCTTTTGAGCTGTTTTGTCAATCCTATCCCTCTTTTTTTGCTCAGAATTTTTATGTGGTAACAATAGTATTATGCGCGCGCGTACGCACACATAACACACATATTCATCCAGTATGTATGACACATGCCTTGCAAATCTTCATTAAAAAAATTAAAAATGAATTCATCATCAGAGAGACAGGGTAAATCAGAGAGTAAACTGATGATCATCATAACGAGTAAGCGAATATGGAAATTATAGTGTTTATACAAATTAAAGTGCTTGTTTACATATTGCTCAACGTTTTATAAAATTTCGTTTATTAAATGATTTAATTTTAACTAAACCCAACCATGAGAATATCTGGGTGGTTGCAGTAAAGAAAGTGGCGGAGCGCTTGGATTTGGTGAAGATGGTGGTGGGCTTGGAGGCTCCAATGGCAACTGTTGATTCTGTTGCTGGGTCAGTCTCGGAGAAACAACAACAAGCAAAGACTGCTTCTGCTTCTGATGCTGTTGGTGTTGCTGTTTAATTGTTCCTGCCGACAAAGACGACGACAAAGACAACTGTGGTGCTGTTGTCTTCTTTTCTTTATTCTCGTGGTGTTGTTGGTCTGTGTCGTTCCAGGTCGTCATGGCAACAACGTTTTCAACACCCCCGTCACTCGTTAAAGTCCAATCAGAGTCTCGTGCCATCACTCCTCCATCTGCACCAGCGACTGCGCAAATGCTGCGAATTTCTCTGTTGCTGCTGGAATCACGGTATGATTTGCCTGTTGTAACTGGGGCACAGTCTATTTCCTGCATTTGCTTGTGCTGTAGTTTTTTGCGGTGTTGCAATTGTTGCTTCGACTGCTGCTGATTATTTCGAAGCGAAGTCACATCATGATTAGCTTCCTGCGCTTGACCACAGTTCTAATATATAATATAATGAAAAGAAAAAATTAATTAAAATTTTTTTTATCCAAAATTTACCTTTCCAACATGCCCACATTTTCCACCGCCACCGCCGCCGCTATCATCAAGAACCAAAGACTTTGAAGTATTAACTATAGTATCAGAAGATCGATTCTCGGTTTTTATCTGACTTTCCCGAATGGCCACCTTTCGCTTCCAGCAACAGCCGCAGCCGCGCCGTCGCCAACTACCGCCAGCAGCAGAAGCAACACCACGAGGCACAGGCATATGTCTCATAAAATACGGAACAGTGCATAGGACTCCGAAAAGCGTGAACCCAATGACAGCGAATGAAAGCCACAGTGCGTCCAATGCATTACTACATACAGATACATATTTTCCATGGAATATAATTAATTATTCGAAAATTGTAAATTTTTTTTGTATTTTTTTTTTTTACTATACCTCAACTTCTGGCAAACTTCATTTTGCAGCGCGATGGTATCGTACACAATTGGTTTACACGCCAAACTTTTGTCGAGAATATCGGACATATTGGAAACTGCAACGTACAGCTCGTTTTTTATGATTGGGGTTCGGTGAGTTATCTGAATGTGTGTTTCAATATTTCCAAATCAGAAAGAATATTTTATAGATATTTTTTGCTTCTCACGTTTGCCTTCATTTGGTCAACAAGATTTTGAACAAAGAAAACAGTCGTTTGTAAGGCTTGAAGATCATTCTGAAATTATTTTTTTTGTTTGCATGTGTTTGAACAAAAAACAAAACAAACAACTTCAAAACCCCCTACAAACCTGTATTGTAGAAACATTCTTCTCCAATAATCTCACACTCTCACCCGCATCATCAATAACCACTTCTCCCGTCAATCGTCTTGCTTTTTCAATCGCTGTCTTGCATCCGTTCAAATCATCCAAAAATTTCTGCACCGTAGCTGAATCAATTCCAGCAATACTGTTATTACTATTTCCACGTAGACTTGCAACAACAACAAAAAGTTCGGTTGGATTTTGTTGCTGCTGTGCCACAAGCGTATCGAGGAATGTTTCTGTTTCGGCGAGTGCATTGGATATGGCCGTAAGATTCAGGTCTCCCACGACTGTTGATGCTGTTTTTGCTGGAAGTGGTGGTGAGAGACGGGTTTCAGACACGTTGAGGAAATTTGAAAGAATATTTAGACTAGACAGTGTTGAATTTATTTGCGTTGGTCTTATAGCCGACGGAATTGTTTCACTTTAATGACAAAAATATGAGATAATTAGAGAGAGTTCAGTATTTATTTTTAGTTTAAATGACGGAATACCTGAAATACAAGTTGAGAAAATCAGAAAAATTCAGTCCACGCACGATTTCGTCTGCCTTTGTGGAAAAACTCAGATACTTTGAAGATTCGTTGTTGAGGATTTTCAAATCTTGAATAAAATTTATTAATCCACCGTTGTTGTTGCTGTGTGTATTTGTTTGGTTGAGGCAATTGTTGCGGGCATTCATAAAGTTTTGCATGTCTATTCCGACTGTTGTTGAGAAGGCGTTGATGAAAACAGTGTTGGGATCATTTATTGCAATGCATGCTGTGTTTTTAGGTATTTTTAGGTGTTTCTTTGCTGTTTATTACAGTCGCTTTTCTTTTTCGTACCTTCACCGACGCCGACAGCAACCGCAAAGAAAATCGCTGCCATAACCAAAACCAAGAATGTAACCACAGCAAGTTCTGGCAATACACTGTGTATTAAAAACATCGGTTAAGAAAAGAAAAAAAAAATTTTGTCAAACATTAATTAAAAATTTTCACAGAAAAAAAAAAAAGCCAAACCAACCCACATTTTCATTCCACATTCCAAAAATTTACCTCCTCCAGCACAAACAAATACACCAAACACCGCGCCAAAAACGACGGTACCAAAAACCAAAACACTCAAGACCAAGGGCGCCCGCACATTTTCCCACCTCAAAACATTCGCATCGTAATCTCCCAAAACAGTTGCATTGACTGCTTGCAGTGCCTTCCCAACTTCCTCTGCCTTCGCGTGCGTCAAGTTCACGGCCCTGTTTACATTCTGCGTTACTGCTGTGTTTAATGACCCAAGAACTAAGGCTGCAAAATTTTGACCCGCGGTGCTGTTGAAATCTGCGGCGGCTGTGGATGCTCTTGCCCCTAGGTCGTGCAACAAGCCACTGCCATTGTTCACCAGAGCGCTGATTCCGTTGGTCTGGACTGCTTCAATCTCGTCTCGGATAGTGGTCGCTGAGATTGTGCCGTTGTTGAGCGGGCTTGAAATTCGTGCAGTCAAGTTCGCTGCGACTGTTGCACGCATTTTGAAATGTATGCCGTTTGGTGTAACATAGACTGTTTCTGTGATTTTTTGGATGCCTGTCGACACATTCGTCAACCCTTTTATTGTTATTATTATTATAAATAACACTCGAAATAGAAAAAAAAACACAGAAAGAACCATCAACAAAGCCCTTCAACTGTCCATCGGCATTTTCCAAGAGACCAAAAGCATTCCGCGCAGCAATACTTGCAACACCAGTTTTTACAACGATCGATTCGACAATGTCGCGGATTTGCTGGACGCCGGGGGGAATCAGAGGCAGCCAGTGTATTGTTTCGGCCGTGGCGGTAGCGGATATTTCTGCGGTGAGAGTTTCAAGCGCGGACGCGACGGCGGATGGAATTGCTGATTCGACGGCTTGGGTGGCCGTGAATGTGAGACTAGCGAATGTTTGTGGGGCTTTTTGGAGGTGTTGCGTTATAAGACTATTTGCTATTTTATATATTTATAATGAAAACAGAAAAAATTTTAATTATTAATAATAATAATACAAACAAAAAAAAAAACCTCCCCAAACCTCGAATCCCACAAGCTACTCCAATGCTTGAACAACAATAACATCAATAAATTTGCCAGCCACATAGTTTTATGCTGCATACAAAATATCATAAATCCTTACATGATAAACACGCTGGCAAACACAAACACGGCAACAACCACGATCTTGTTATGGTTTTGAATCATCCCGCCGCCACCAAATCTTCTCCTCATTCTCCGATTACGGTTAACCCAGCAGTATACATATATTGATGCGGGAACTACTGTGATCGATAATATTACCAAGAAAGTTATAAATGTCAAACCATCCTGTGTGAAGGTCGAGAATAACAAAGAAAAAGGAAACAGCGGAATTCAGGCACTGAAAAATTTTACATGTACATTCACTTCTCCCAATAACTTACAATAAATTGCTTTGCGATTTGTGAAAGTGTAATTGCTCCTGGAATTGTCGAAGCTGGTGGCTGAAATCTTAGTCTTATAACTGACGCGACTGTCGCCCAGAAATCCACACCAGCATCCAAGAATGATAAAGGAGAAGACGAAATAGACAAGTTCATTTTTTTTTGTAAACAAGTGGAACTTAAAAATTCTTTTTTTTGTTTAAATGCCTCAGAAGAAAAAAGGGAGATGCAGTAAAAACAAATTGATTGTCAAAAAAAAAGAGGAAGAAAAAAAAAAGAGAACAGAGTCAGGACTCCACTCCGAAACAAACACACACTAAAACATACAAAG
>JADGJH010001431.1:0-10036 GCA_027596945.1 Physocladia obscura | reverse complement strand
TTCCAATTTCGCAGGCATAAGATTATATAATATAATTATTAAATCTCATATAGTGCATTCAGTTTGTATATCAAAATATAAATCATTATATTTAACAAGATTCCAGTAAGTTGTAGAAGAGTACTAGTAATTTTGCTGGTAGCTGTATAGTAATTCAATACTTAATCTCTCAGAACTAAATGATAAGAGTTCAAGCTTAAAGTATGGGTATGAGTTGGATGATCCACTGTAGTAAGGTTATTGCCCAGTACCAGAGTCACACCTGCAAGTATATCTGGCCATGTCACTAGACAGAGAGTAATTAATTCACCTCATTGTCAACATTGTTGCACTGTACGGCACTAGTGCTTGTGGTAGGGTATGGTCATTGCCACATCAAAAACCAATATTGAGCTCCCAGCCTACTGCCACAGTTGCAACTTATGGATGTACCTGCACTGTGCTGGGTCTAGTGCCTAAAGTAGGTCCTTGCTGCTTGTTGGCATGACAGTTTTGGAAAGTTTTGTGTGAATGCCAATAATACTCTATTTTCTTTTTGAGATATTTTTGATTGCTGCCATCAAGGTACTCATTCAGTTATTTTCATTAGAATTTAACCATGGTTTCTTAGTTTCACACACACTTCTGTTTTCTGTTAAAGCATTTTTGTGAAGAAGGTGTTTTCCTATATACTGATGGAGGAGAAATAAGTTTAGTTCTTGTTTCATTGTTTACTGAAGAATTAGCCAATCTTTTTACACTTATTACAGAATTTGATCTGATAAGCCAAGAAGTGGAGTTGAAACAAAAGAAGGTGTGGTGTCTTATTGACCAGTTCCATCCACAAACTTCTCACATTCTCATCTGAAAACCAAAGAAACCATTTTGTTGGAACCTTAGATCCTTTGCAAATACCAGAGACACACAAGATTGTTTAAGCCTGGATGCAACCATCCATCAATAAATATTTGGAAAGAAATAAGCTGGACATTTTCGGCACACATGTACATTTTCCAATCTTCAGTCAACAAAAATAGATGATGAACCCATGATTTATTATGTGCATTAAATTTTTGCAAATGCTCCAAGATGCTGGAAAGTAATATGATTCAGCAAAACAACATATTTTTCTATACATCTTACAAAAAAACTAAAAACTTGCACCTTTTTGAAGATGAATCAATCTCTAGTTTTTCAGTAAAGGTATTGCTTATAGTTGAGTAGTTGAGAGTTTTTTCCACCTTTAGAATTACTACTAAAAACTGTAGAAGCAAGCAGCGAATCTCTTTGGAACTTGTCTACTTGATAAAGTCCAAAATGGCTTGTAGTGTCTTGGCGTTAACATTATTAAGTTTTTTCACTTTTTTTTCACAGCTTTGAAATGAAATTGGAAGTGCAAGGCACTGCCAAAATAGAAGAAAATAAAATAAAATAAACATAAAAGATAAGTACAAATTTGATTAATTTTTGACACATCCAACAAAAAAAGATCAGCAAAGCCATGCTGAAACAAAGCGCTGAGAGCACAGCAACTAAAATCACAGATCATATCACAGCAATATTAACAGAGCTAAATTTACTTCCACCTAGATTCCCAGTGCATTTCGCATCGAATCAGCCTTGGCCAAAAGTGCTTTCTTTTGTTGCAAAATTTCCCACTCAGCATGTTCTCTCGCCAACCTTTTATGCTCCGCTGCGATTTCAGCAGCAACTTTTTGTCGCTGCTTAATAGCCTCCGGACTCATCATCTTTTTTTGAATTTCTTTCTGTGAACTCATATACTCTTGGTATCTTTGATGCATAAGCGCAGCCCGGTTCTCAAAACCAACACTGCTTGAAAAATTCGAGACGAACGACGATGGCGACGAAAAAGATTGCGGTAAATTTTTGGTTCCAAGTGACCGCGAACGCGATAAGGTGGTATGTTCTGGTGCCACGTAATGGCCAGCACCACGGTTCTTAACATTCGAGTCTGCGGACAAGGTCCGTTCCATTAAGAGCTCAAGTTTCGTGCTCCCGCGCTCATCAAGAACTCTGCTTATTGATTGCACCCAGAGAAACTTCGATGCCTCGTCAGGAAACTGAAGGGTCCATTGCACCATTGCCAAGGACCCATCAGCAACAGCGCATTCACCAAACACATTGAGAGTTAAGGTTTGCGGTGTATCGAGTCCAGTTGTAGGCACGTAGCCTTCTACAGGCAGAATTGCAATTGGAGACGAGTTTGGATCTGCGTCGTCGTGATACATGTAGATTTTTGCATCTTCGGAGAGGACAAAAAACCGACGCTCCCATGTTTGAGAGACAGCGTTTAGTTTTTGCAAATGCGCGGGAAGGCTGAATGGTTGAATAATAAGAGGAATTACAAATGTGCTGTGAAAGAAAAAAATATTAGAGTGACTCACGTCAGTTGCGACTTTTGTAGGTGACTAAGCGACAATGCACTGACTCGGGCAACAGTAGTTTCACTTGGGCTATTTGAAGAATCAGATCCGCGTTTATTTTTGATACTGCTTGTGATTGAGCTGTGCCGACTGATCGACGGCGTGGCATCTATTTCAGCCGCAGCTGATGATGGCGACGCGTGTGAAGCTTTCCTTGCGACATTCAGATTCAGCGGTGCCGGAGCGATGAATTCGACTGGAGACTTGCTACGGATCACTGTAAAGTCTTGTGCTGTTCGAGGGATCGACTTGCTTCGTTGAGACATTATTATTCGTGCGGGAAATTTGTGTTTTCGATTTTTCCTTAGATCTCTTTTTTAATCTTTTAAAATTTTGAGCATTTTATGTGATTATGAATTGCTGACTTATTCTTTTGTTCCTTAAAAAACTATAATTTTTAACTATAATTTCTTAATTTTCATGTTCCTAAAACTCGTTGTACAGTTTTCTGAGAGTATAATCAATGCGTTGGGCCACGTGGGCAAAAATTGTTTGTTTATGGATTAAAAATTCAAAGAAATAAATTCCGCAGTTGGTAAAATCGTCATCGGAGACCAACTATTCCGACTGTTTTATATTAAAATTATTTTAAATGAAATTATTATTAAGCTTTGGGTCTTTTCAATAATCTTGAAATTATAATTTTCCGAGAGTCAGTGCCCCTGAAGCAAGCATCATAAAAACCTTGAAGAGGTTCAAAATGAAATAAATATAAACATTGTATTTCTGAACTGCCATTCTTCTAATATTTGTCATATGAAAAAATCATTGTCAATATGTCATACAAAAGACATTCCACCGTGGAAGTAAATATCATCCTTCTTCCTTTTTATCTTCTCCCGTTTCATTTGTTCTTCCGAAGAACTTCTCGCTTCATTCTCTAGCATCCGCTCTCTTTCCTCCTGCTCGCGTATCCTGTCAAATTCCTCCTTCTTGACCAAATAAGCTGCCCGCTTTCTTTCCCATTCGTTGGTCTGCGATTGCACATACAATTCATGCATTTTTTTCATCTGCGCTTTTCGCTCCTCGCTGATTTCTCCAGCTGGTGCGATTTTCTGATCTCTTGAACGAGTGGATGACGTTGTGGTCGCCGAAGTTGCAGCAACCAAAGCCTCACTTTCATCAAGCGCCTTGTTTACAACACTCGTCCACATGTGAAGAGTATCTTCTTCATAACACAGCATTTTCCATGCACTAGAAGGACCCTGAAAGCGCAGGACATACGCATTTACTATTGGGCTGAATAAACCAACACAACTAGTGACGGCAAGAACGTCGAGTGGTGCGGTATCATGAACACTTGAGGAAAAGGCAAACAGTTGTAGATCTGGCGTAAAGACGTAGAAGAGGTATTGGTGTGGGTCTTCATGACGTGAAAGATATCCAGAAACGCTGACAAACCAATCAATAAAATCAATGAAAATTTTTAGTTTAGTGGCTAAGAATGTTTTAAGAATGTTAAAATAAGACACACGTTGCCTGACTCAAGAGGCGGTTGAGAGAAAAGAAACTCAGTGGACGTGATATTTGGCTGTTAAATGATCTGGTACGGGTAAGATTCAGACTTGGATTTGGTTGCAGCTGTTGACTGGAATAATTGTTGCGTGATGAGAAAACACCGAAACTGATTGAGGATTGCGATGGACTCGGCGGTGTTTCAAGGCCTGGGGTGTATGAATCCGAATAATTACTCTTCACGCTGTTTAATCGGCTTACTGCGTTGACCGACTGAGATCGAAATGATGTCTTTGGTTGTAATTCCATCTTAAATTGAAAATTATATTCTTAATTTTTCAAATCCGGGTTTGATGATTCTATTCCATGAGCTCAAGCCCAACGAATGTGAAATTCGAAACACTCCTTAAATCATGTTAAGAAAAACCATGTAGCATATTATCAAGTCCGACGAAACTTGATTGTCGTTTTGCGAAGTTTTTGATTAACGAAATTCATAATCTCTACGGCAAATGATTACAGGCGGCGAAAAAACTGGCTTCCCACGCAAACAAATCCAAAATCTCTTTATCACAGAAGTGGTTGAAAACAATTTTTCTCAGCTCCTACAAATGCAGATAAATATTTTCCTTCGCTCACTGAAACCTGCCAAGAAATGACTTTTGTCTCACCCCGTGAACAGACATGTGACTACAAAATAAAAAAAATTGTAAATGAGATCAGCAAATAACCAATAATAAAATAATAGAAACTATTGAGTTATATTTTACGGTTCCGAAAAAGTCTATGCCTCCAAGTTTACTTGATTCTTCAACTGCAGGATTATAAAAATGAAAGCACGTCTCAAAAAAATGTAATACAGTCCCTACTGTAATTAGGGTATATAAAGCAAATTCTTGGATGATTTGGAGATCAACTATGATGATAAAATTAAAGTACAAGCATGTTGCAATCTGGTCCAAGACATACTTGGAAACAATAGCTGGGCTGTTCCAATTAAAAAAATTATACAAGTTTTATAACAAATGCAGCTTTGACTTTTTGATTCAGAGAGAGAGAGAGAGAGAGAGAGAGAAGACTTTCAATCAAAAAAAAAAAAAAATTTTATATGTAAAAATTTATTTTTAAATTGTTTTCCATTGTAATTGTGTACTTAATTCCAAATACTTGATGGAACACTCAATGTTTGAATGAATGTTGGTTTAATAGTATCATTGCTGGGTTTTTTTAGATATGTTTCTTGAAATCTGAAAAAAAAAATTTCCATTTTTATTTCACAAAACTATAGATGTAAAGATAGTAATAGCTCTCTGCTTTAAGCAAAACTAAGAGGGGTGATAACTGCCTATGAGAGAGAGAATGGAAGGATATTGCAACAAATGGAAAAATAATCCCAGCTTGTTTGAAAGAGAGTCTTTGAATCAAAATAGAATGAGTATTGATAATAATAAAGAAAACCACATATGTTTGCCCATCAACACCAAATTTTTTGATCAATGCCAATAGTTGCATTCCATTTTCAGGGTTGCTGGACTGGTTTTGGTATCTTTGCTTGCTTCTTCAGTCATCATCATGTATACAATAAAATCCCCTTTTGACATCTTCTTGAACTTATTATCATCTAAATTTTTGGCTACTGTCAGTCAATTTGCACTTTGTACATTTGCACTTCAGTTTATAAGATGGTTCCCCTTAACTAGCTGTGGCTGTAATTGTTCTTTTAATAGCTTCCATGTTGCATTTTGCTTGTGTAGTTTTTTGTTGCTACTGAATTTCTGTTGTTGTTCCTCTTCTCACCACTGCTGTTTTTTTTCATTTCTTCATTCTCAACTAAAACAAAAATTTTGACATAGTTGACAATGCAATTTTTGTTTTCTCAAACATAACTGAAAAAACCACTTGGAATTGACTCTAAGCCAAAGTGTGGTGTGCTAGTTTAGAAGCTGGCATTATTCTCTGCTAAAGCTGCCACTTGTACTTTATCACAGTCTAAGAAATTGATTCACCAAAAGTTTTCCCCAGAATCCAGTGAATGTCCAGCAATTGCTGCATCCTGATCCCCAATAGTACAATCAGTCTTCAGCCACTGTGAAAAAGTACTTCCCTCATTAAATTTTTTGCACACTATTTCCCATCAGCAAAAGCACATCCATTGCCCTAACTATCTGAAAGCCAATTGTTTTTATCTCATAATATCAACTCCTTTTCCATTATCCTGATGCTCTATAGTCCTCCACTCACAAAATTGACACAGTTGCTAACTCTTTTGGGTTCCAGCTGGTATCCTTGAAGTATGTGAGAAGTTCTACTTTCATGAATATGCTACCCTAAGCTTCACATTTTTTTTTTATTGAAGCTGTCAGCTCGTCTACATTTTACCTATGCTAGCTCTCTCAACATAAAGTTTGACAATAATGCTAAGGAAGGTAACATTGAACATTGGGCAGTACAAAATAGACCTGGCTTTCAATAGTGCAACTCATCAAAGGTGGCTCGCATTCTTCGATAGATTTCCCTTACTTGAAAGATAGTCAAAGAGTTACTTTTGGGCAAATTGTGCCAATGATTCAGTTGCTGGCTCCGTTAAGTTATTATATCAACAAAAAATTTCTTTTTGACTGACCGATCAGTGCTGGGCAAAGCCTAACGGCATTTATGATTCTGAATTTCGATATTGTAATATTATTGATTGAAAATGTGATTTTGATAGGTTCGAATTTTTTTCTTTTTTACAACTCATTTTTTCATATTCATTTGTCTGAGGCATACAGAAGCTTCCAACAGAATGGATAATATGTATGAGGTTAAATTTCATCAAACAAGGTTCAAAAATACTGGGGAGAAAATAAGACGAAAAAACAAAATACAAGAACACAACCAATTCCTCAAAATGGCACATGACACATCACTAACACATCGTTCTCAAACCCTTTCGGTCTTGCGAAAGTCATATCATGAGCACTTTTTGAAGTTTTTCCTTTTTTCTCTCCTCCCTCTTTTCTCGCCGTTTCAGTGTATTCTTTATCCTGTAGGCGTTTTCTTTGCTCAAGAGCTGCAATCCGTGCCCTTTCTTCTGCAACAGCCTGTGTGCGGATTCGCTCAATTTCCGCCTTCTTTGCCAGAAACTCGGCCCTTCGCCGTTCGCCGTCAATCTGCTGCGTAGCTACGTAGTTTTCATGCATCCGCCGCATCTGCGCTTGTCGCTCTTCAATACTAACAGTACTACGAGCTGATGCTATTGAATTTGATCGCGCCATTGATATACCAGAATATACTGAAACGCCGCCTGTTGAAGATGTTACAGAAACATGACGGGTTGAGGCATCAGACGCTGTTGTTGATGTTGTGAAGATTGAAGAAGAGACTGATGGCCTATTAGACCTATAACTACTGGGTGTGGTAGGTGATGTGACAGTAGACCGGATACTGTTTGATCGAGCATGATTGTTGCTTTCAATATCAAGTTTGAGGTACTGAGAGTTGTCAACAACACGGTTGATGCTTCTAGTCCAAAGCAATGCCGTCTGCTCTTCATCACTGGTCAAAATCCACGTTTGTGTGATTCCTGGGACTTGAAGAACAAAATAAGTATTGTCAGAGGCGTCAATGTTCATTGCGCAAGAAGCCGCGACGTTGAGAGTCGCAATAGGAACCGCAGACTGATCGAAGTTGGTTTTGAATGCAAAAATTTGCGAGTCTTCCGTTAACAGGAAGAACCGTGGGATTGATGATCCGTCAGGTTCCAGCTTTGTCAGATATCCAGACATTCTGTAAAAAAAAAATTTCATTAATATCAGTTTGCTTCTCTGACTCTGAAAAGCACGATAGGAAGATGATGAATGATCTTAGAGGAAAATGATTAGGTAATTGTTTACTTACATAGCATATGCTGACAGTTGTAACTGGCCAAGAGTCACAGATGGCTGAATCTGGGGCGAAAGTGGAGCTGCAGTTCTGGAATGTGTCCGAGGTTTTCTGACAGGATTAGAGCCAACTGATCGACTGCGGGCAACAGGGATATTCAATATTAGAGATTCTGGCCGCGCACTACCAAAAACGGATTCATTATCGTCCGTAAAATTGAAATCGGTTGGAGAATCAATCAGCCCGTTCAGTTTAGTTGAAATCATCAGTCTGTCCGAAACATCACGTAATGTTGGCGAGTTTGGATATTGGGAATACTGTTGCCAGCTTCCGTCTTGAAGTTGGTGTCGCTGCATGTTGTTGGTTGAAATAAGTTTGAAAAAAAAACAAAAATTTTCAACTTGGGGTGGCGTTTATAGAAGCAATCCCAATGATATCACGTGAGCGAACGATAAGATCTCACTTTGCACACTTCAGCCCTGAACTCGCGTCACGCGCTTATCACGTTCTTTGTTTATAAAATATTACACCACGATCACTTCATTTTCCCACTTTTGATGAATTAAACGGTTCTTATCAGAAAATTTAATATTGGAAGTGCAAAATTTTTATTATCATATATTCACACTTTGTTCAAAGACTATGTACACCAATGAGAAGATTCCTTTGCCCGAAACAACGGTTTTAAATATCCAGCATATCTCACATGCTCCATTGTTTACAGCTGATGTGGCCTTACCATCAAAAACTGCCGCTGCCGTTTCCGTTTTCTGGTATTTGCTATAACTGGTGCTGTTGTAAAATCTACTTGCTTTTATTCAAAACTTTTGTGGCTTGTATCTTATAGCAATATTGTTTCATCGCGTCTTTATCATAGTCATCTATTTATGGATAGCCTTCATTTGTGCCTCAAATTTGCTGCTGTATTTACTGGCAGTCCTCGACGTATAGTTTGTGCGCGACACTGCGACGGCTTTCAAATTATTACCGGATCTACAAACACGGCGCACATTGCCGCTTGTGTATAGAAGATGAAATTGTAATCGAATGTTGTGTTTCGGTGGCGGAATTTTGCTTTTCATGGACAACCGCAGTTTCAAGCGTGGGTATATTTTTGCAAAGCATAGGTGATGGCAGTATTCGAATTCGACGAAAGTTACGGTGATGGACCACAATGATATGACTGATTTCTGTTGTTTTCGTTGAGATTGCAGATCAAAAAAAAAAAAAAAAATTGATTAGTGCCACATTTTTGCAGAGATGGCGTCAGGGCACGAGAGATTCCATACCACTACCACGTGAGTGTCAGTTGACGCAATAAAAACGACCGAAGTAGTTGTGTGTTGTGAAAGAAACAGTAATTGCGGAAACGCCTATGGCCAGGCCGCTTATGGCAATCGGGATATTATCGACGATCGGCGGGGTTCACAGTACCGCTGGATATCTGACGTGACTTGATCGTACGGTAAAATGTTTTCGTGTAATATGGATTGTGCATAAGTCTGCTTTTAAGACCAAATATTACTTAACACACTGCGACAGTACAGATTTTATCGAACTTCGGTTTGGTTGGGGTTTTAGATTTAAAGATATGAACCTGAAGATCAACAAAATCTTTGATATCACATAGACTCACGAATCACAAGTCAGCAAGAGACTTTCCTGAACAATAGCTACCAATTTGAATTGACACTGTTACTTGCGGCTTTTCGTTTCGTATCTTCTGCTTATGGTGACGTGAACGAAGATTCCATAGAAGGAGGTTCGATGGCAATGTTAGTTGCAGGACGAGCGTGTTTTAAACTGCAAAATGGCGAGAGTCGATGTCTATCATGCCCTTGATAAATTCGATTTTCGCCCAACAGATACATAAGACAGTCTTTTTTAGTTATTATTTTTATTATTTTTATAGGTACAAAAAAAAAGAAAACAAAAAAAAAACTGCAATCATTTGAATTAATGCAAACCGCTCAAATGTGTCTCAAGATGCCACAAAATTACTTGCATATGCCAGCCCAATTTAGTCAAGTTGAGGACTTTCATTGACATTATGAGTTATTACAACCAATTTTTATCTCTAAGTGGTTTTTTATTGCTGCCATGCACAAAAACAAACGGTTATGGGGTGTAGCAGTACTTGGTAAACAATAAAATTGATTTATTTGGTCTAGGTAATCATCATGTACAGGTACGCAGGGGTGGGTGGGTCCACTGCCAGTGCTAGTAGGTTCTTCCGTTGGCGGAATAGGATCGCACGGAGGACGACTCGTCGAAGGAGCCGACTGAGGAGGCGG
>JADGJH010001429.1:0-10051 GCA_027596945.1 Physocladia obscura | reverse complement strand
TGTTTTAGGTTATTTTTGAAAGCAATTGGTAGAGCAGTAAATATGCTACCTTCAGATTTGCCGCTCATGCTTTTAGATTGACTTTCTGAAATTTGTTCAAGCTCTATTTCTGTTTCTAGTTTTGAGTGTTTTAGTTTTTTAGTGTTTTTTACCGACCTTTAACTGTTTTTTCTTCACAGAATGACGAAACTTTTGCAGTTTGCTCTGATTCTAATTTAGGTAAATCCGCATGGGATTTTTTTGCTTCTGCTATCAAATCTACTTTTGAGGATGATTGTCCCAAGTTATCTGATGAAACGACCTTATCTTTAACATTATTTTCAGTAAAGTTATCTTCTTTCTTGATTGATTTAGTTTTTCGACTGTTCACAATAATAGAGTCTAGCATTGAATCCACCTCAATTTCAACGTCAGCGGCGGTCATTCGCCGTTTCAATGAAGCTTCATGTTCGAATCTCTCCTTTTTTTTAATAGCCTCTTCTTCTGCAATCCGCTTTTCAATTTCCTCAACCAAATATTCCTTTTTAATTAAGCTCTGGTCAACTTCTGGTGGAATTTCACCTGCAGGCAAAATTGTCCATTCTGGAACCTCTTCTTCATCACCAAGAACAGGGGCACTAGTGTCAAATGCGTCATTACTGTTTGTACCTTGATAAGCCATATCTTTGTGATTTACTATTTTTCCTTCTGGGGTGGAAGCTGCAATTATCGGAGCAATTATTGAAAATGCTGATTTATGAACAACCGACGAAGGCGATTTGGATGAAGCATTCAGTGGAGTGGGCTCTGATGTATGTGTAGTTGTTGTTGCCAAAGGTGTCGTAAATTTTTCTTGCATATCTTCATGAATTGGTTTTTGTACTTGTTCTTTTGATTTTGATTTTAATTTAGTCGATTCTTGTATTTGAGCAAAATCAATTTTTTCAACATGAGTTTGTTTGTTAGGACTTTGAGAATGCTCATCGTTCACTTTTGGCACAATATCCGAAGATGGTAAATTTTTTGGTTCAGAAGTGTTTAGTTCATCTGATGGCTTTTCAAAAGGTGTAATTGGCGGTTGTCCTGTTGAAAAAAATGTAATGATTACTAATTGAAATAAATTGTTCTTGATTTATCACCTGTTTTTGCCAGTTTCAGAACTTCTGATACTGGCAGAGGTGATGAATTAGGTTCAATTAACGCAACAGTGACAGCTGGAGTTGGTACCATGACAGTTTTTTGAGGTGCCGTTCCCACTGCCGCTGATTCTCTTTTCACGGATGGTGCATTTGAAGATGTATTGGCAGCAATTGGTTTAGATTGAGGAGTTGAAGAGCTTTTTGTTGAAGATTTTGCTACAGATACAGTGGTAGACGTTGGTTTTACTACTTTGACAGGGATAAAAGAAAAAATTACTCAGTTGGGATGCTCAGTCGAGGAAAGGGAAAAATACAAAGTAAGCAAGGTAAGGGTACGAAATACCTGGATTCAGCGGAGCTGATTTTGCAACACTTTGCTTGCCTGTGACAATTGTTACTGGCTGTTTCGAACTAATTGCCCCTCCAGCAGCTGTTGGAGAAGTTGTGTTTGAAACGGTACTTGCTTTTGATACACCACAACCCATTTTTCAAAATATTTATGTAAAGGTGCCAACGCGTTATATGTAAACTCTATTCGAAGAATTAAGATGAACCATTGCCCATAAGGACAGTATTTAATCAGTGTTCAGTTGCGAAAACACATTTTCAAGCGAAAGACAAACTTGTCGCAATTACTGTAAGTTGGTTCAAAATTTTCGAACAGAAACGGTTTTGTGTGAAGCTTTCAAGCACTTCTATCTGTATTTTTTCAAATTCTTGTGGACAATTTTTGATTTTGAATGACAATCGTTTGTGCAAATCTTTCGAAGAACTTTTTTTCATTTTAACGACGAAAAAACAGACCAAAAACAAAAAAAAAAAAACAACAATAAAATGAACAACATAAAAGACACGAAATTATCAATCTGCATTAGCATCATCATCAGAGATAATACGCAAAAATACTTCCTCAAGAGTTGTCTGTGAAATACCCCACTGCAAAATTCCATTTTCAGTCTTATGTTTTTCAATAGCTTGAAAAAGATCCGAAATCACATGAGACGCTGCAGGAAATTCGTAAGCAGTATTTGTACTAAACGCGTCAATTTGTTTCCATCCAGGTGGCAAAATTGTTTCAACGTAGGCACAGGCCCGCGCAGTATCTTCTGCTTTGCTGTAGAAAGCCAGCTTGAAACCAGTGCCATACAACTCTTTAAGACGCAATGGATTTCCAAGACATCGAAGAGATCCTTTAGCCATGATACCGATACGGTAACACAAAGCTTCAGCTTCCTGTTGAATAAATATTTAAAAGAAAAGTGCATTTAAATGCAATAACAAACCTCCATGGAGTGGGTGGTTAAAATAATTGTTTTGTTATCACGAGCATTTTGAATAATATTCCAAATTAGGCGACGAACCTCCGGATCAAGACCAGTCTGTTAAATTGATTTTCAGAAATATTCGAAGGAAAGATATACCCACAGTTGGTTCATCCAAAAAGACAACTTTAGGTGCACCGACAAGCGCAATCGCAATTGACAATCTTCTTCTCTCACCGCCACTCAAACTTTTACTCAATCTGTTTCTCAATGCGTCCAACGACACTTGTTTCAAACTATTTTCAACCGCTTCAACTTCGCTTTTTCCGATAACCCCCTTCAACCGAGCGTAGAAATAAAGATGCTCCGAGACAGTCAAATCATCCCAAAGAATATCGAATTGAGGGCAAACACCAATGCTCTTGTACACATTTGCCGTATCTGTCTTAATATCAAAACCGGCGAGTCTCGCCTCACCCCCTGATGCTTCGTAGAGTCCGGTCAAGATCGAAATTAGGGTTGTTTTTCCGGCTCCGTTTGGTCTACATATATGCAAATGCAATTCAGTGAATAAAAAACAACGACTAAAGTTCTCTCACCCCAAAAGTCCAAAAATACCGCCCGCTTTTTCCGCAAAAGTAACATCTCGAACTGCAATCTTTGGTCCAAGTCCTTTCCGTCCTGGATACACTTTCTTCATGTGTCGCATAACAATTGTATGTTCCTCATCGTCAAGCATTCCGTCATCTACACGCCGTCTCTCCGCTCTAACGTCATCGTCCTCACGCTCATCAAGATCTTGGGCTGCCGCTAACGCTTCGGCATTCTTCGAAGCATTGGAAGCTTTTTTCTTCGACGAGAGCGCGAGCAGATCGGTGATGGGAAAGTGCCATGGTCGAACAATACCAAACTCAGTCGGAATAACTTGGGACATGTATAATGCGATTGCGCCGTAAACAAATATTTCAAAAAACAAGAAGGTGCAAATTGATTGAAACTCGCTGCCACCTTTAAGTTGATCAAATCCGTATGGCTATTTTATTAAATTTTATTTAATTCATAAACTTTCATTAAAATTGAGACTTACCACATCATTTGGAGTGTACGCAGCAACATTCATAAGATTAAGAGCACGGTAGAAAGCAAACGGTGCCCATATATTAAGGTAAGGGGATTGAGTTCCTTTCTCGTACAGGCTGCTCAGAACGAGAGAAATCACAACTCCTACAAGAACAATCATGAATGTCATGACAAGAGCAATACGAGACTTGCTGAACAAAGTCGCAAGAATAAAGGCAAGCATGATTTGCACATTTCCCCACAAGAAAAAAAGAATTACCAAAACTAGTAAGGAAGTTTTGGTAAACATGTCAAGCTGCGACCCTTTTCCAGCAATGATGAAAATCAGGGTTGAGAAAAAGAAAAGAATAAAAAATGTGACATAATGTGACAAGTAGTACGCCCAAGCTTTGACCCCGTTCATTTTCATCATAATGAAGCTGTTTCAGGTAGTTTAGAATATATGAGAAATAAAGAAAAAAATAGAAAAAAAAAAAAGGGGTGTAGTTTTCACAAACATTCGATCTTCTTTTTCTTTCACAAGCATAATCACAAAAATCGGAAGTAAAAAACTGACACCAAATGGATACAGAATTCCCCCTATTAAGCCACCAAATGGAAATGTTGTGGCGGTGTTGACGATTTGCGGAAAAAGACGAAGACCTTGAGTGATTGTCGCGCTTGCAAGGGAAGAGTTTCCAGCGGTGCTAAACGCCCTGAGTGAAGCTTGGCCGATTTGAGCCACAGTTTCCAGCAGACGGAATCCAGCAGACGGGAAACTACTTGAAGCTCCAATACGTGTGTCTGTACCGTAGTGAAAAATCATACGAATTGTGTTGTTTTCTGCATCGAACTCATCTAAGTATAAACCTCCTGTAATTGCGGTCAATTACATGGGCGATGAAGAGAAAAAAATATATTTTAACCATAAGGCATTTCAGCCGTGATAGCATCTGCACTGAGATAAAATGCTTCTAAAGCAGCAGCCGATTGATCCTTCGATGGCTGCAACAAGATTGACTTGTTCAAAGCCGCAAGACCAACAATAATATCGTCCAAATACTCTTGTAACAGAGTATCAAGATCATCATCAGACGAAAGAGAGTTATTTCTAACAAAGTAGGGAACCAATGCAAGGTTTGACAGACTATATCCTTTACTTGAATCTGTAAGGTTGATATATGCTCTTTGAGAAACGGCACCTAAGAGACCAGAAGACACGGAATAGGTGGGTTCAAGAATATGGGTCACGTTTTGCAGAAGAACAGTCGCTTGGGCTTCCGAAATCGGGCCAACATTATTCAAGAATCCCAAAGCAGGTTCTAAGCCAGATTTGGCACCAACAATAGCCCAACTTGCTTGCTGGAATTGCAAAAATTGTGAAAAGGCAGTTGTATCGAAACTTCCAGAACCACTCAGCAGTTTGGTGAACTGAGCAATCCATCCCCCGTCTGGTGGAGGAATATAAGTGGAGTCAATTTTTCCTGAGGCATTGAGGTTGGCGTTCAATTCATAGATTTTAGAATTTTGCGGATACTCATCGCCAAACCAAAATACACCTTTGTAGCAAATATTAACAAGACAAGGAATGCAAGGCGAATAGGAAGAATGCTGGAAACTTACATGAATGTTTCGCACTAAGAAGGCTTGCACCAGGCGCAGATGTACTGGAAAGTAAACTGGCTGTGTCATAGAAATAGTAAAAGTTAACTGATTTCAAAGGTGGACTTCCGTCTGCGGTAGTATCGTTAATTCCATAGACTCGGGGATCGGATGAGTTCCATATTGGCCATCCATCCGATGTTAAGGAGTTGTTGTTGCTACAGTACATCAAGTCTGTACATGTTTGTTAATTCTTACATATAATGCGAAAAAGAGAACTCACTTTCAGGAGTCTGCGACCTTTTGATCAAATAGTTGATCAGAGTGCCAATACCGGCCGAAATGATAACCATCAAAAGAGGACATAGACTGTTTTGTGGAATGGATTGAGAAAAAACCGGAGAAAGCAAAAATGCACCAACCAGATGCAGCAGATGTTTGTAAACATTTGCCTCTTTTGAAAGGACACCGTCTTGCGAGACAGGGCCTTGAGTTGATTAGGCTTGCCGGAGCTAATCGCCATTTCGATATTTATGGTAGGATCCGAAAGAAGAGAACCGAATGATTTCAAAGCAGATGAATATATAGTTTATCAAGCTTGTCGGCGTTGAAAAGCAGCTTGATTAGCGTTATTACTCCGTTCACTTTTGTTTAGTTTTTGTGGCTTTGACAGCAATAATACGCTCGCACTGACTGGTAACCAAATAAAGCGACTTGAAAGCGGATCGACACAGACACGGATATAGAAACGGACACGGATAAAAACAGATGAACAGCAGAATAAAGTTGATCTGGCTTTGTATCGATTTCTGGTTTTGACCTTTGCTGTGACAAATCAATCAAAATCAATTGTCCCTTATTGAATTTGTCTTTTTTCTTGGCAGTCAATTTTGAGCGATTATTTCCAATCTGCCAATTCAGTTGAACTTCAAGGAACGAAACCCGTGCAATCAAAGGCACAATCAACAGTGGAAAGAAACGCGAAAAAAAGATTTAAACATCCGATCAATCTTGAGAGCATCCGACGATCCATTGCAGAACGGGAAAATTACAAACTTGCTGAAATCTTCACAAACAGCCTCATCAGAACCCAAAACTAACCATCTCTAATGGCAACTCCCGAAGGATTTCTTCCAGCTAAAGACGCCGGCGTCGACAACGGAATTGGCGATGAAAACGGCCTCGGGCTGCTCGATGCATCTCCTGCTCTGCTCAATAAACAACCGTTCATCGTTGCATTTGTGTCTCAGATGCGCATCATGCTCAAGCGTAACGCCATTCTGCAGGTTTTCGTTTCATCTTTTTCAAAGATGCCACCACAATTTATTCCTGACAATCCAAATAGTATCGCTACCTCGCATCAACGTTAGCCCAAGCTGTGTTTGCTCCCCTCATTTTCCATCTTGTGCTATATGTTCTGCAGCAAGCAGACTATTCCAACCAACGCATTTCTGATCTTCACCCACCTATCGGTGCACTCAGTGGTTTGTCACCTCAAATTTTCTCCCTTATCTTGAACTAATTGATGCTTTCCAGGTGTTCCTCCTTGTACTGTATGTGATTACATCTGCTCCCAAAAATATTTTGAAACTAATTGCGAATTTTCTTTCAATCAAGTCATACACGGGAAATTGTCTCCTTTTTATGTACTATCCACAAACTGCTGAGACCACGCAATATATGAAAAACTTTGCTTCCGCAAACTTGAACCGTACTGGTGTTTCTTTTACGATCTCAAGCACAGTTCTTTCCGATCCAAACTACTCGCCATCCTCTGACGACAAGGCCACAATTTATCCAGTCCAATCACAAGATTACATTTATAACTACGCTCTGAATCATCCTAACGTAACAAGATGGGCCGTCACGTTTGACACAGTCACCTCTCCGCACCTGAATGTGCGTTACCAACTTTGGTATAATGCCAGTCTTACCGCAAATTCCAGTGATATTTTTGGTCGCGAACTAGTGAGTGTTATTCGAGGATTGGATGAAGCCATTAGTTGAGTAATACGTCAAATGGAATGCAGCAAGTTTTAATTAAAAATAAAATAGTAACTCATGTCAACGGTGACACACAACAAGCCACTTTGGACTACCAACTTAAAGATTGGCCTCTAATTCCAGCAGTCACTTTGTCAGATACTATTGTTGAAAGTCTTGGCGCATGTTTCTTCTTTTGCTCAGTAGTGAGTTCTTCATTTATTCCAATTTTTCTGGCTAAATTATTGAAACCAACAGATGGTTATTTTTATTTCAGTTCTAAATCAAATTGTTGGAGAAAAAGAAGCCAAACTGCGTCATGGAATGGAAATGATGGGTCTCTACCCATCTGTGTACTGGATTTCGAACTACCTGAGTATCTCATGTCTCGTTTTGGTTAATTCTTTCATCACAGTTGTTCTTGGCATTGCATTTGGGTTTGAGGCTTTCAAGAATTCAAATTTTTTTGCCATTTGGATCACTTTTTTTCTATTTGGTGAAAGTATGGTGATGCTTGCTTTTATGATGACATGCTTTGTTCGGCAAGCAAGAGCTGCAGTTTTGATGGGAATCTTTGTGTTTGTTATTGGTCTCTTGTTTGAAAGTTTTGTGTTTTCTTCAAGCACATTAGGTTATATTTGGTGGGTTCCTAGTCTCATTCCACAATTCGTTCCATGGAGTAAGTATTGTTCTTGTGATTTTTTTTTCTTGATTTTTTTCCTGGACTTTTTTTAACTTATGTTTTACAGTTCTGGCTATTATTCCATTTTTCAACTTTGGTCGTATCTTTCTCGACATTAGCACCTTCACTACTGGCCACCTGGACGATTTAACGTCAACATACATCCCTGGTCCCGGATTTCCATGGTCTAGTTTGTACTCAGACATTCCCCAAAATCTTCTCCCAAACTACGGTTCAAATGGGTATCCGCAGTTAACACACCCAGTTGTTTTGTGGGTTATGATGATTGCGGATATTGTGCTCTATGCTATTTTGACGTGGTACTTCGACGCTGTGATTCCGGACGAATACGGTACAGCACAGCCATTGTGGTTCCCATTATTGCCCAATTATTGGGGTTATGAAAAAGTTCGTGGTGAGTTGGATGTTGCAGAATGGACAAGAAGAAATGGGGCTGTGGTTGCAGGGGATCTTGTATTTGAGAACGAGGAGGAAGATGTTGCTGCTGAGAGAGTGAAAGCTTTGTCTCTTGGTAAGGCTGCTGTTTTTATTTCTTTATTTTCTTTTTTTTTTTTAATTTTCGCAGAGGATGATAGTGCTATCAAGATTGTTCGGCTGCGTAAAACTTACAGAAAGAGTCGATTTTATACTTCTACAATGGACAAACATGCCGTCAGAAACTCTTCTTTGACATTGACTGAAGGAAAACTGTGAGTGTAATATTTATTTTTCAATTTTTTATTTTATTTTAAATATTGCCATCTAAACTATGTCAAGTTTGGCGCTTCTTGGACAAAATGGAGCAGGAAAATCCACCACAATGTCTATGCTCGCTGGTTTAACCCCTCCTACTGCAGGTGATGCCTTGATTTGTGGACTGAGTGTACGTACACAAATGTCTCAGATTCGCCGTATGCTTGGTGTATGCCCACAACACGACATTTTGTTTGAAGATTTAACGGCCAAAGAACATATTGAGTTATACGCTGGGCTCAAGGGGGTTCCTAAGTATGAGTGGACTGAATTATTTGAAGAGAGACTCAAGGCAGTGAGATTGTGGACAGTCAAGGATGTGCGTGCGGGAACTTATTCGGGAGGAATGAAGCGGCGTTTATCGCTTGTTATCGCAACAATTGGGAATCCCAAGGTTATTTTTATGGATGAACCGACGACTGGAATGGACCCGGTCAACCGTCGTCACGTGTGGACATTTATTGAAAAGTTCAAGAAAAATCGTGTGATTATTTTGACTACCCATTCTATGGAGGTAATGAAAGTTTTATTTGCATAAATCCTTTTTTTTAATTTTTGATGGAAATAATTGTTGTGAATAACAGGAGGCTGATGTGTTGGGAGATCGAATTGCCATTATGGCTCACGGACAACTTTCCGCTATCGGCAACTCGATCTCGCTCAAAAACAAGTATGGAGCGGGTTATCGAATCTCAGTGATCACTTCGAACCCAGAAGAGATGAAGCAAAAAGTGACCAGTTCGGTACCTGGAGCAAAGTTGGAAGACGATAGCGCGGGAGCTTTGATTTATCAGTTTCCGCTTTCAAGTACACCGTCAATTCCAAGCTTTGTCAAGTGGTTGGAAGAGAACAGTGCTTCGGGAGTTAATGGAATTTCTGGAGTTGTGAAATCGTGGGGAATTTCACAGACAACACTCGAAGAAGTGTTTTTGAAATTGATTCGAGATGCGAATCCCGGAGGTTATGTCGCCACAAAAACGTCGTGAAAGATCTGGCTGAAAATGGGGAAGAAAAAGTAGGAAATGGTATTTTTTTAATTTCTGTCTGTCTTTTTTTGGTTTTGTTCATTTTCATTCATTCATTCATTTATTCGGATGTAATGTGGTGATTGATGATACGAAAATAAGTGTTAGTTCATCTTTATTTGCACTTTTTTTGAAAAAAACCAGAAACAATGAGTTTCCTCATTGGCCGAAGAATGTTGAGCACCGCGCGAGTCGTCCGTAGCGCTCACGTTACGCCGACCACCTCTTCGGGATCGTTGGTTGCAACGCGCTTCACAGAAAATCTCCCGTCTTCGTTCCCATCCGTCAAAGAAACCATGCTTCCCCAGGCGTACTACGAGTATAGCCATGCCAACAGTGAGTAATCTGCTTCCCGTTTCCCGCTTCCGCCCAACAGCAACAGCAACAGCAATAATAGTAGAATCGTGAGTTTTGGTTGAGTGTGGTCAAATGCTTCAAACTATTTGCGTGACACACTCCTATTGAAATTTTTTGCTTCGTTCCCATGACTCACGTTGGCTCAACAAAAACACTTCCCACCTCATTTTGTACCTTCTTTGTTCTTTCCCTTTCTTCATTCTTAACACC
>JADGJH010001427.1:0-10065 GCA_027596945.1 Physocladia obscura | reverse complement strand
GTTCATATATATTGTTATATAGTTCCCAACTCCAAATTTCTCTGTGCGAAATTGGCAGCTGAGTTCAATTTGCTTCACTTCTCGATTTCGGAAAACAATATCACTGAATCTTTGAAGCTGGCAGTTAAAAATGCTCTGAAGAATCAGCCCATAGTTATTGGTGAATCTTAATTACATCTTTTCCAAGCTTTATATTGACAGGCTTTTACTAGATGGATCGCTCGATGATGCCCAAATAATCGATAGCACAGTTGTGCACATTGATTCCATATTTTCAATTTTGCAAGCTACTCCTCTCTCCAAAATAAACTCTGCTCAAACACATTTTTCCGAACGCATCCACGAATTCGAAGCGAGTGTATCTGCCGATGACACCTATTCAGAATTGAGAAATTTAGTTTTGGATAGTGGAATATTGAAATTGTTGCATTTACAGCAACAGAATATGATGACAGTTTTATTTGCAATTGGTTGGCCTCGAATATTGTTATTATGAATTTAATTCAAGCTTTATTTTAATTTTTCAGGCAATGGATCCGATCTCCAAGAAACACATGAAATTTGCAAAAAATTGGCTGCGGATTTAAATCTTGATATTTTGTCTTTTGGTAGAATCAATGAACAAATTAAAGTTTTGGAACAATCAAGTGGAAATAACACGCAAATAAATGATTCGGGAAATCTATCTGATGAGAGTAACGGAAGTGAAGCAAAAAGTGATGATATTGAATCTGATTGTTTTGTTGACGAAATTGTGCAAACTTTTGATCCCGAATTGACTGACCAATTGTTTCAAGCTGTTGAAGAAAATATTGAAGCCAATTTTGCTGTGTCTTATCCATCAGCAGGAATTATGATCGGTGAGAAAACAGACGCCCTCTCACTCACTCACTCACTTGATGTTTTGTACAGAGGCAAATATCGGTCGAAGTTCATTATTTTCAAGCAATTTTGAAGAGAAATTAAAACCCCCTGCTCTTGTCCTTTTTTCATACCCTGCATCAAACTTTTTTGCAACACATCATCTGCCAACTCCAGAACAAGCGAAAAATGTACTTGAAGTTTTCAAATTCGATCCATTTGAAGCAGTTTACGCGAGTGTGAAGTCGAGTCTTATTTCTGAAGGGTTTGTCGAATCAGGAACTCCTATTATGGCAACATCAGATCGAAAACCTATTATTTTCGTGTTTGGCGCTCCTGGTTCTGGTAAAAAAACACAATGCTCAAAGTTAATAACAGAGTTTGGTGTGACTCATTTGAGGGCAGGAGATTTATTACGAGCAGAAGTTAAATCAGGATCTTTAGTTGGAGAGTTGTGTGCTGCAATCATGAAGGAAGGGAAGCTTGTGCCATTGGTTTGTAACTTGACCAACTTTTGCAAAAAGTGCCAACCTGTTTTTTCCTCGTCTCAGGACATCATAATCACAATTCTGAAAACTGCAATTTTCAATGCCCCTCGAAACAGTGCGATTTTAATCGATGGCTTTCCACGCACTCTGGATCAAGCAACAGAATTCGAACGAATTATTCACCCTGCATCTGCGATTCTCAATTTTGCTTGCCCTTATCCAGTTATTGAGACACGTTTGATAGAACGCGCCAAAACATCTGCGTGTGATTATGATTATATCGAAACCGTCCATAAAAGATTCGTTTTTGAGACTGAAAGTTTACCCTTAATTGAATGGTTTGGTCAGCGAGTAATAACTATCGATTCAAGTCGTGATATCGAAACTGTTTACGCCGATTCAAGAACGGCTTTAATCCGTGGTGGTGTTTTGGGTTCGATTTCGAAAATGAACGTAATATTTGCTATCGGTAAATAGTCGAACATTACGTTTTTACGAAGCTAAGAACTTTTTTTGTTAAAATAATAGGTGATGGAAATTTCAAAGTACAAGGGCATTTGCTCTGTTCTAGACTTGCTGATGAATTCAATCTGACGCTGCTCAATTTTGAGTCCTCTCCTGAGTCAGTAATATTAATTGATCCGTCAAAGTTTGCAGCCAATGAAATCACGGACTATTTGCGATCACCAAGACTATTGGATTCATTGGAAAAAGAAGACAAAAAAAATGCTGGATACCACGAAATCAACGACGAAATTGAAAAAGACAAATCCGTTGCAAATATTCATGATTCTGGAGTTTTTACTGAACACGACATTATAAAACCCGAGAAACTAATCGAATCTGATATTTTACCCCCGAAAAAATTCTACTCTGAAAATGAACTCGAAACTTTCACTATCGAGAATACCAATGCATTCACGAAATCAGATGTTAATTTTGTAGAATTCAAAAAAGGAGAAACTCGTATTTCTGAATTCGATGAAATTTCCGATGACGCTATAACAGAAATGACGTCAATCAGTAAGGAAGTAAATGAAAATCTTGCTAGATTACAACGTGAGAACGCAAATCTTTTAAACGCACGGCAGAATGACGCTGTAACCATTCGTTTGCTAGAATTGAAACTCGGAGAAGCTATTCGTACAGGAAAACAGAAATTAGGAACACTCGAACAAGAAAATAATTTACTAAATAAAACTGTTGCAGCGCTTGAAAATAGTATAGAGTCCATGAAGAAAGCACACGAAACTGCAATAATCACTGCAAAAAATGAAATCGAAGAAGCCCGCCAGTTGGCACGATTAACAGTCACCGAAATGGATGCTGAGAACGAAATAGCGCTTCTTGATTTAAGAGCAAAACTCGATGAAGAAAAACTAGATGCCGTTCGTGAGCTTAGAATAATCGCGCTTGAAAACGAGGAGTTGATTGCACAGTTGGCAGAACGTGACGAGCTTTTGGATTCGTTCGAGGAAAAATATCAAGAAAAACTTCGTATTCTGCAAGCTGAACTTTCAAACACTGAACAGCAGACTTTAACTGCTAATAGCGCCAATGATACCTTAATTAAGCAAAACAGTCACTTAACAGAACGTTTAGCTGGTTTGAATTCCCAGATCGAAGGAGAGAGACGTGAACGAAGCATTGACGCTCAAGTCTTTGCATCAGAACGATTGAAACTATCAAGCAAAATTGCGGCACTCGAATTGACAATCAATTCCAATTCATCCAATTTTGCAGCTCACGAAACTTTATACAATGATTTGGTCAAAAATCACAGTGATCTGATTCGTTATGGTAGAACACGGGAACTCCAAATTTCCAATTTACAAAAAAATGTAACGGATATTGCTAACGAACGAGATGATTTGCAGCTGAATTTGCGCAATTTGAATGAAGAATTAAGGATGTCAAGTGCGAAAATCCGAGAATTGAACGATATCATTCATGCAATGAAAGCACAAATTGCGCGGTTGGTCGAGCAAGTACGTCGTGGTCGTGCTATTACGTTAGAAGACCATGTGCTCAAACTTGAAAAGACAATAACTGCCTTGAGGGAAGAAACTCAGTATCTTAAGACTTTGATTATGACAAAACAGAAAAATAATTATGAACCCTGATCAATTTACTCATGAAATTTCCAATTTTACTTCATTGATATCCATTTAAATAAATCTGTATCACTTTTGATTAAAAAATTTATTTTATTTTTAGTTGCAGTTATTCATGGTGACTAAAACAGTGATAAATGCAGTATCTGTCAACATTGCAACATGTGCCTTTCGTCCTAGTACATCAAGAATATCTGGGTCTTCTCCAAAATCAACAGAATACTTTGCAATATTCTTGCAACTATTCAGCTTATTGGCGATTTCTAAGCATGCTTCAATCATTGTAATAGTTTCTGGGAGTGAAGAATTACTGGACACGAGTCTTTTTTCAAGATCCGATGAATTTACTATTGCTGAATTAAGTGCAACATATCCATCTAAATTGTTAATGTCAATATGCCTGTATATATATATATATACAGTTTTTACAGATACAAGAACCTTGTTGAGATCCATAGAATTTCACCTGCTTAAACTTGTTTAAACCAATATCTTCTTTTAGTGCCATTATGTACAGTAAACATTTTCTTGGATCCGGGTTATCTCTCATATTTAGTTGATCAATACTTTTTGCGACCCCAACAAACTGATACAGCTTCATCGCTAATCGTAAAAATTTATATATAAAAAAAAGAAGATAAAAATTGCAGCAAAAATAATTGTACACCTGAAGCGAGCAACGAATTACTTTGAAAATACAAGGATAAATGCGGTGAAGATAAGGTGATAAAAGTGTCAAATTTCTCACGCAACCCATCCATAGCAATACTTTGAATTGCACAACGCGCAATAATACCTCCAAGACTATGACAAACAAAACTCAAGCGACCCTATTTATATATACATTTGTGTAAGTGTATTATTAATTTGTCTAATACTTACAATAATCAATTTACGCTCGCGAATAAATATTTTTATTTCTGAGACAAGTCGATCTGCGAGAACTTGAATACCATTAAAAGTATCGCCCTCATTAGCTTCTGATAACAAGTAGACATTTTCAGAGATATTAATACCAAGACACGTGAATGTGTGCATGATTTGATTTCGGTACGTCCTCAGGTCAAAAGATGAACCCATGAATCCATGGACAAATACAATCAAGTGCTTTTCTGGATGAAGAATGAAAGGTTTCTTCAGAAGTGAGTTGAATGAATGAATTGAATCTGTCGACTGTGTGGAGCTTGGGCATGAGAGCTGTTTGAGAAAAGCAGTTTTTTTGGCTTCAAGAAATCCATTGATGCTTTCAGAAACATTAGTTCTCTCATTTTCGGAAACTACTATTATCGAATGTAAGTGATCATTATCTTGCTGACAAAATGGAATTAAATCCATTGTTTTACGGATATCTCGAATTCTGATAATAATAAATGCATCCGAAAGTGTAATAACAAAAATAAATTTTTTGTTTTTTTTACCTCTCCAAAATATCAAACACAAAGTCATTTTTGGGGCGATTGATAACAGCCAAAGCATCTGATTTCAATTTTCGTGAAACACTCATAAACCTCATGATTTTCACATCTTCTTCATCTACAATAGCCGCTGAAGTTGAAAACATCATCCAAATACATTGCAATTTCGAAGACACAAGTTCAGCAGCGCGCATAAATCCAAAAATAATATCAGCATCAGATTTACATTCTATTGTGAAATCTTTTATCATATTAGAGCATTCTTTCGTGATATCTATCAGCGACTCGTCACAAATGGGTTTTGATGGTAGAGACAATGGCGGTGGAAAGACTGGAGTTAGGGATGTTTGCAGGCAAGCTGATATCAAAGAAATAATTCTCGAAGGAGGAAGAGTTGCAGCAGTCGGAAATAGTGGTGGTAATTCCAATTTTTGCATCGTAGCAGTTTTTCTCTGTGCCAATGCAATTGAAATTTGCAGTTTTTCGAGCGCGTCAACTCCAGATACCAGCAGCTGCTCAATTAATTCTGGAGTTGCAGATTCCTGTGGGTTTAAATTACTCTGTTAGAACTTGTTTTTATATAAATTTTTTCGATAACTGATTCAAGGTCTCCAAACAACGCGTTTTCAAAACCAAATGCTCCACTAGTGAACCAATCCAATAAACCACCACTATTAATGAAATTTTGCCGACTGGATGCGCTTTTTTGTGTCTTAATAGGCCGAAAGATGTATCCTGTTGATGTGACAGAAACAATCATGTCACATGTGGCCCAAAAGATCCCATCAAACTGAATGGCAGTGTGTTCGTGGATTACAGGTTGGCTTAAATGGTGCGATTCATCAAATATGCTAGCAAGTTTGAATCTTCGAGATTGCTGGAATTTGAGGGTCTTGAATTGTTGATTTGTGGTTTGTCGCAATGTTCTGAAGAGAAATTAACAAAATAAAAAAAATAAAAAATGGTGCCAGAAAAAAGAATGAATACGTTTCAGATGTGGCACCTACAGCCTCGGCATCTGAGAAATATAAATCAACTTCAATAAAAACTGCGTATTTTAAAGCCTCTTTCGCGACAGCGGGAAGTTCGAGGGCAAAATTGACCGCTGAATTAATATCTGCAACTTCACCGCGACTTTCGATTCTAAATACTTCTGAATTGAAGGCGATTTGCTGTGTTTTTGGTTTTTTTTTCAGTAATTATGCTTGCCAGACAAAATATTCGGTTTGTATTTCAAAACCTGCCCACTGCATCGCCATGTGCATACATGCCCTCTTTGACAGCTTTCGTATACTACAATTGACGGCTCTGGAGATAAACCATCTTTTTTTTTTAAATAGTTTTATTGAAAATACTGTTGTACTCACTAGCTTTGGTAATAACAGTTGGCATTGCGTCATAGCGCATTCTTGTGCTTTCTGATCCATGGTAAACCCGGCATTGCAACGCATAAAAACTGTTTTTAAATGTTATTGTAATTTTTATATTCTGTTTTCACTTTTGCAAACCCGCGTCGAAACACTTCAATGTTTATAAATTGGCCGAATTGCACAAGTGTTTCAACTTTTTTAGTGATTATCATTGATAGATTGTCTAAGAAAAAAACAAAAAAAACAAGCCATATGTCTCATAGAAATATTATTGAATTTACTCGCATAGAAGGGAGAAAACAAGTGACAGAATAAACACAGGAAAAATGCAATAAGAAAATATTCATTTAAACATAATCATCCAGTTTCTTTTCCTTTTTTAAAGGTGAATCCACATATGATTCTCTTTTGGCAGATTCAGTGAAAGTTGACGCTCTGTCTCGTTTGACAAATGTTGATGTCGTGAAAAAGGTTCTATTGCTGCTAGAAACATTTCTATTATTGCTGGAAGTATTCCTATTGCTGGTGGAAGAATCAGAGAACGCCGATTCTCTGATAGAATTCCGCCTGTTAGAAGAATCTGTGAATGCTGATTCTCTTCTAGAATCTGTTTTGCTGTTGTTTTTGGACGAAGCCGGTTTGATAGAATTTCGCTTTGACGATGATTCCTTATAATCGATTTCAACGTAAAGACTTGAAACATCTATGGACATTTTTGATCTTGCAGTTGCAGACATTTGCTCATCTTCTTCAAAACCATTGTCATAAATGCTTTCATCATCGATTCCAATGACTGAGTTCCTTTCTTCTTCAAGCATTTCCTTCCGGACAACAACCTGATGAAAGTCCATGTCAGCATCTTTGCTTTGGCGAAATATTCCAAACAACCAGAAAGAAGCTTTCGCACTGTTTCGTGACTTTCTGATTTTTCCTGGAATATTCTGATAGCGTCTGCGGATAATCCAACAGGCAACCAAGAAAAATATGAGTCCAAATAGCGATGCAACAACAGTAATCGCAATGTCAATTGGCGGTATATTCACAGAATCATACGACAGAGACTCATAAACCATTGTAGAATTCGGCATGAAACCAATCGAAACATTGTCGCTTCGACCGGCACCTAACGCAAATCCTATCCTTTTTTGTTCAAAATCAAAAATAGTTGCGTAACGTTTTAGAACGGTATTTCCAATTAGGTAAGTTCCGTCCGAGTACCCTTCAGGCTCAGCGCGAAACATGAGCTGGCAGAACGTTGTATTACCACTTTCTTGTGGCTCAGATACATATTCTAGGGCCGATATTGATATTGTAGTTCCTCCGATAAATTCAAAAGTAGCAGTTGGTCCACCGCCTTCATTTTTCAGAGAGCAGCTTGCTGTATAAGTATAGCTACTATTATCAATCAACGAGTAATATATTTTCTGGATCTGACCCCGGCCACCCCACTGTGCTTGTAACGCGTCGGCAAGATCATCAAGAAACGCATAGCTGACAATTGCCTGGCTCGTACCCGTATCAATGATGGCAGCACCCGCATTTCCTTGCAATTTATTAGTTACAGGCGAAGTGTGGCTCGAGAATCGATCCGTAGGTTTCTCATTGATATACGAGCCTAACAGTGGCAGAGCAAGCTTTCCGGAGTACAAGATATCATCGGTGAGCATTGGGATCCAAATTGGAATAGCAGATGTGTTTTCGAACAATTCGCTGTTATAGCCGCCAATTGTCAAATCTCCAGCCAATTCGTCTGCATAAATGAAGAACGAGAACATTTGCTCGGAGAGAAAGTTGCTTTCGACAAGACGTTCGGCAAAGGACGGCACAACGGGGTCCATGTCCCGCGGGTGGAAGCCCATGCCAAGAATGCCGTCATAAGCACTATTGCTAGCCGTCGACGCCATGCTGAGATTCGTCACCTGTGTGAATTCGAAGTTTTGCAACGCAATTCCCGCAGCCGAAACAGTGTCGTTCACACGCTGTCCAGAATATGTGAGCCCATCCACATACGAGACTTTGGAATACAGTGCCAGCGAGTATTAGCGATAGTAATAAGTACTACACGTTCCATAAACTTCACTACATACCTGCAGCCGCTGACGTATGCAGGTCCACACCAGTTGTGCTATTATTGAGGCTATATACGTTTGCCGCCGCCTCGCAAGCTGCCGAAGTGCATGTATTGCCATAGAGCCAGAAATCGTATGAACCGCTGTCGAAACACACGTTGAACTTTTTTGCAGGTGTTCCAACAAGAATGGTCCCGCGATACTAAACATTTTTTGATAGGTTAATGATAATCCGTCCTCAGCCACCAGCCATTCCCGTACTGTACTGCACTGCACTATACTATAATATACTATACTACACTACACAGAATTAAACACTATTACCGATGTCTGCACCGTTGGATATTCTGTTTCCGCTACTTGCCCAGCCACATCTCGTCGACCCGATATTGGAGCCGGTGCATACAGCCGTACACCAACATTACTTGTGCGCGTAAGTGGTATCCTATACACAAAATTAGTCTCCGATTGTTGTTTATCCCGTTCTCCAATCATCCAACACAAACCGAAAAGCCATCTGCGAAATTGAAAATTCTTTGTAAACTCTGCTAAAAAATACTGGTCTACCACCATTAATCTATTGCAATCAAAACTGCGCATGTCTTAACACCACCTTCAATAAAAATCACAGGAAATGAGTGATGTATCAAGTGACAGTAGTACTTTAGAAACCGACAACAATAGTAATAAATGAGAAATTATGGGAAGAATCCCATCCATTAATTTTAACTATTGAATATTACAGCATATTGTGCAAATTGCCGAATATACTTGGCCTTTATTGCAAGTCTTCAAGTCAAGCTCAATATTTTCACGTGATTTAAATATCTCATACAGGTGAGGTTTTATCCTATTTTATCCTGATATTTTTTTTGCTTGGATGCTTCACATCTGCTTGCAAAAATAAATAATTAAATTCCGCCACCCCGGATATACCCATATAGCCAAAATTTCGTGTGATCCAAGATGAAAATAGACACACACAACATATCTGACAAGTTTGATTATGAGCAATCATGCATGAGTTACATATTTTAAAATAAATCAACTTCCTATTCCATCCAACACCAGATGAACATAGAACATGGCGGGCACTCAAAAATTACTTGGGGTTTACAAAGGCAGGCAATACGAAGCTGGAGCCACATCTTTGGTCAAATTTGTTTTGAGCGACCTAAGAATAACAAAAGTTCAATTCGAAAACAAGAATGAAAAACATTTTGCAAACATGTAGTTTGATTCACCAATGATGCTTGACAGAGATGCAGATGTGTAAACACAAAAGATGATCACCTGGCATTAATCATACCGGCATTAATCATCATTCAACAAAAATTTTCTGATGGAAAAATAAACACAAAAAAGACTCAAAGTTTACTTTTTAGTCCATCATCAACATGAACATGAGAAAGTTTCTCCAGCAACTCTTTATCAGTCGCAGTCACTCGCTTATGTGGGAGTAATGAGCTGCCGACCCCACGAAGAGGAACTTGATTCTCTGGGATACTTAGTTCTCGTGAAATCAATTTGACAACCCGAGGTTCACAAAATGCTCCTTGGCACTGTCCCATTCCTGCTCGTGTACGTTTTTTCACTGCATCGGTCGAGTGCGCTCCCAGTGGGCGGTGGATTGCGTCTACAATTTCTGCTTCAGAAACGATTTCGCATCTGCAAATGATATTTAATCCTGGGGCAGTTGGGTGATCAATTGCGCCTGTAGTCTCGACCAGAAAAAATAAGAACAGCAA
>JADGJH010001423.1:0-10082 GCA_027596945.1 Physocladia obscura | reverse complement strand
AGGTGGTGTGTGTGTGAATATGTTTTTCAGAACAAGAAAAAACATAGACCCTGATCACCACTCAAATTCCTCACCAAATCACTCCTCCACTCAACTTCTTTCCTGTCACCTTTCTCCTAGTCAATTTTGACAGTACTCTTTGAGTCTGCACAGTTCTTCAACTATTACTGTGGGAAAAGCTTAAATTTTCAGTTTGTCAACAAAAAATAAAACTTCTTGCTGACAAACTCTTGTATTGTGGCGCTTTTAGAATGCAGTCTCCATAAGTCCAGCGAATTGTGGTTGTAACAGAATGTTTTTGGTTCATCCACACTGAATGAACTCATTTAAAATTTCAAAACAAACAGCAGACCTGTTGTCTCAAGATAAAGAAAGGTTCGGAACTCTAATAAAAATGCCAATTTATTTGGAAATTCAAAATGTTTTGCAGCTGAGTTTCTGCTTGATGAAAAATGCATTTCTCCATTGCAAAGAATTCTTGCCATTAACCAATGATATTTTGCCTGATCACTTTCATTCAAGAGTGGACTAGCATTACCATGTTTTAAATTGGAAGCTACATTAGTATCACACCATTTATTGTCTGGTATATCCTATTTTCATGATAATTTACAAATTACCTTCTGATTCATTACCTATTACTAATTTTGTACTATGAACAATGGGTTCCAAGTCCCGTACTTGGTTCTTCTAGCGACTTAAGCATTTTGTTATGCAAGATTATAGCATGTGGGTAATATGGAGGTTATACATTTATTTATTTATTTATGTTTATGAACACTAACCTTTTACATTATTAGGTTTTGATCCAATTTGCACTTTGAATATTATAGTGGGTAAATTTATTTTTGCTTTTGTTCATTCAACATAAACACGTGCCTGATGCTGTGATTCATGTCCAATAAATATTCCAGGCTAAGGTTTAAGTTTTTCGAAGAATTTTTGGAATGAAAAAATTTCTCAAAAAACAATTTCTTCATTGACTGAGTGATGGGATGTTGGGACACTTACTGCTTGTTGTGTGGGATTGGGATGACACATCATTCTGGAAAAATCGCTCTTCCAGTGGAAGCAAATGACTGGTGGGATCGGCAACGAGGTAAGAGCTTCTTTTCTTCCGCAGATTACTATTTTATTGAGGACTTTTGACAGCTCTCAATATCGAAACGGCGCAATTCAGTCCGATCGGAGCCACCGGAGTATACGGTGACTTCAAAGTGTCTGAAACCGAGGCGGCTCAACAATGGGACAGTCTTCCTGTTGATTTCGAGTTGAACTTGAGTACTGCCAAGCTTTTCACTTTCAACTTCTTCAGCTTGGACTATCTGGCTTTGTCGTACCAGTTCCATTCAAAATGTGCCGCGCTTCTCGTGCGAAAGCTGTCTGCGCACAACATTACGCTGAGAAATCTGGTTGATTGGTTAAAAATTGCAAGTCCGATTACTGAAGATCTCGTACAATTCATTCCCGATATTCCAGACCCGTTCCATATTAACGAGTTGCAAGAGCAGAGCTTCAATGTTTATATTCCAGATTTATGGATTTTAACTCCATTCGACGGGCCAGTTAAATTTGATTCATCAACACAAAGTTCTTTGAGTGCTGAAGGTGATTCACAAAATCAAAATGAATGAAATGGGGTGAATAAAATCGTATACATAAAAAAAAAAAAAATAGATAAAAAACTGTGGAATAGTAATTTGGATATTAATTTGGAATCCGCAGCTTATGACCAAGAGTTTTCAAATCTTAAAGCCCTTGTTCCTCGTATTTTCCGATATGGTTGTTACAACTCTCAGCTGCAGTTTGAGAGCCTAAACAAAACTTGTAATTTGCATGTGGACAGTCAAATTCGGTTCGGCGTTGATTTTACATATCCGTGTGTGGGAACTAATATTTTCGGCAGGCACATGGATACCTCCCCATTTTCAAAATTAAACGAGGATATTTGCTGGCAGATTGTCAAACATCTTGATGTGAATGCATTGTTGCAAATATTTTCTGTCAATTCAAACTGGAAGGCGTTGGGAAAACGGTATTGGAAGATAAAATGTCAGCATGATGGATTTGCATGTATTCCAGGTCAAGAGTCTCAATTACTAGCTCAAGAAGGGATCAACTGGCAGCAGATGTATTTTTGTAATGAATCCAGAAATCGCCGACGGGTAAACGGTTGCGTGGAGTGGATTTTAAAATCCGTGAAGGAATTTCTCAAGAAAAATCATGATGCAAAACAGTAAGGGACAGGTAACAAAAATTTGTAATACTTGGCATGATACATAATACACCATGAGTTGAGAATGAACCAAAAATATATTTAAAAAAAGAATTCTTCACCAACTCACCGTTCTTTTTCCCCAATTGCACCTTCTTGACGGCTTTGCGTCTCTCTTCGTTTCCTGTTTTTTTAAAAATTATTATTATAAACTTGGCGTTGTCGTGGCGTACGGGCAAAACAGCGCTGCAAACAATGGTAGTGGCGGGCTACACGAGCCTGGCGGCGCTGGAGCTGCCGCTGTTCAGCAAGTGCGATGCAGTGTCGCGGTCCGGCGCCGGCACTGGCGACGCGACTGTGGGGCAGTGCCAGTTCAAGCTCCACAGGTTCACCATAACCCGACACGCGTCGTCACCACGTCGCTGCCCTCCGCGTCGACCCCGCCCTCACCGCGTCTCACAGTCAACATCGGAAACAGACAGCTCCTTTCTGCTTTTCGTAACAACTTCAGCTGTATTAGAGGCCGTGCTATCGCTTACTCTTTTGGCTTGCCGAGGATCGTCACTTCACATCTGCAACTCCAAACCTCTATTCGCTGCTTCTCAGAATCTCAAAAGGAATACGCAAGGTCTTCGGAGGATATAAAAATCCCATTGAGACGAGTTATTGATACAGAAGGTGCTGTGAGAGGAGCGGAGGGAACGATGAGGGAGGCTAAGGAGGCGGTCCAAAAAGCGACGCTGCGATCGATGAAGTGGATGGATGCAAACCCAGAGTTCACGGGAAAAGAGCTAAAATTTTTGAAGGGAGAAGTGGACAGTGCAAGTGCTCGCTTGGACAGTGCGGGAATTTTATTTGAAGTTGACTGACAATGTTAGTTTCTGCGGTTTCAACACTAACAACACTAACAACATTTGTAGCATTGACTCGGAAATTCACTCGCATCCTACCAAGACCTAAATCTGTGTTCCATGATGACGATATTTGGCAAAAGTTTGTAATATCTGAAAGGCTGGAATCGCCAGGTAATCTTTCCCTTGATGATCGTGATGTATTCATTCAAAACACCATTCAGATTCTCAATTCTTTGAAGCACTTCTGACCAATCGCCATATTGAAGAACTTCCAATTGCTGAACCTCCCAAGGATTGTATTACTACATACACTGACCCATCAACCAAAGTCCAGGTGATCTGCCTGCCGCATCCTTTGCCAAGATCAGTCATGATCGGAAGTCATGTTATTTTCATTCGACCATTCAACATTGCCATGATGAAAACAATGATTGCATGCACCACAGGTCGAATCGTCGTAGTTGGTAATGAGGGCATTGGCAAGTCATACATTCAACTTGTAATTTTTCTTTGGTGGATGCGTAAAGAGCTGCGTCCTCAGGGAGTTGAATGGGACGACTTCTTTGATCATATCAATGTAATTGCTCGCCTTGAACGTGGTAGACAGACCAATTTGTTTTTCAAGAACGATCAACAACATTACTTCATCAATTCAACGAATTTTTTACCCACCTTATCCCACTTAGATACCAGATCTACCTTGCTACTCTATGAGCCATGCGTATCTAAGGATGAGATTTCAAACTGCGGACTTACGTATGGTCATGTATGAGCCACAGTACCGCCGTTGCTAGGGAGGTACAAGCAATTTTCCAAGACCAATACTGCAGTGAAATATATGGAATGCGCGAATGAAGACGAACTCCTGTTCATGGCCAAGGTATTGGAGCAGGGACTGAGCACCTCTTCTCCACTAAAGAATCTTTTTGACGGGGAATCCAAACGTATCAGAACAATTGGCTCATTCCAGCGTGCTGTACTGCCAACTAGTAAAAATGCATTGGCTATCGAGAATCATGAACATCAGAACGCCTTGAGCAACCTGACGGCGGAAAATTTGTTAAAGGCATGGAATATCTTTGAAGATGGTTCCTCTGGTGCATTTTCAATCAATCATCACATTCTCCGTATTTCGCCTAGGATTGATGAGGACAAAGAATTTGAAACGTACACTCTCAAGCCATCTAGCATCCAAGTCACGGAACAATTGGGCAATCTGCTATTCAACACCGAGATCATGGAAATAAAACGTCAGCTTATAAGTTATAATGAGAACCCTGATTCAGCATCAATAAGCGACTTTTATTAGTATGATACTGACACAAAGATGGTCAACGCTGACCAAGTATCAAGATCCTTCTCCGATCATCCAAAATGTGTCTTGGCATATGACTTAATGAGGACGAAGCTTCAAATTCCAGCTGATGCCAAGCTAGTTATCAACATAATCCCTGCCCAGACAGGTCAACTCATACATTACTAGACCAGAAAGTATGTTTTTTGAGGGTGTTACAAAGGACACCAAGGAAATTGATGAAATTCATAAGAATGTGGAATTCAGTGTCATAAAAATGGTCTTGCATTAAGGTCAGTGTTGTAAAAGTTATTTGTTTGGTACAGTTATATATGAAGAAAATAAAATTGTTTTTTTTTAAATCAAAAATTATTTAATCAGCATTTGTTTTGTTTTGGTAATCAATCATTTCAAAAAATTCACCGCTGTAGATGTTTTTTGTCATTCTAAATTATTATTAAGTCAACTTGAAACAGTCAGAGAAACTCTATTGTTGGTATGAAAAAAAATTTTGTTATTTATAGATAAGAGACTAATAAGAATTAAAAAAATAATGGTAAACAAAATGATCACTTCTTCCTATAAGCATAGAACTGTGTCTTTTAACTTGAAGTTTTTCGTTTAATATTTAAAATTTCCAGTTATTAAAAGTGATGTCAAACTTGCTGGTAACAATTAAATTAGTAAAACTTCATTAAAGACCAATAAGCAACGAGGCGATTCAATTCAAACAGTTGTATTTGGTATGAATCGGCAACTTTGAACAAAATTGAGTCCTCCAGTAAAAGTTTATTATTATTACCAAATAAATGCTCCAATGCACAATCATATCATGTTTAAAAATTCCTTGCCATTTTTTCTTTTTTCTGGTATTTTTTTTTCCCTGGTTCCGTCTTCCCACTGTTATTGCTAAAATTCCGTGTCCACGCACTCTTCAACAAAATCACAGCTCCGCAAACGAAAAACAAAAGCCCAACGCCGAGTCTGACAAGAGCTTGTGGGTCATTCCATGAAACATACGAAAATGAAAAATTGGCAGACGCAGAAGGCAGAAGTCTGGCATTTTTGACCGCTGGTGAAACTGCACCTGTTGTATCGGCTTCAGTAGGAGCTGTCACATCACGGAGAATCTCTTCCTGGTCTTTGACACGGTTACGGAACCGTTCAACAGCGCGCAGGCTATTTGAAATCCGATGAAAACCATTTATGAGAGAGATGACTTCTGTTTGCGTCAAATAATATTGTGAGGGACTGTTGTTGAAAAAAAAATTTAGTCAGAAACGAAAAAGTTAGATAAAAAAAAAACGTAACTCATCGCCAAATGAAAATAGAATTTTGAGAGCAGTTCCAAGGCCAGTTACTTGCAGTTTACCCCACAAACGGCATTTTTCACAACCAACGCAATCCATTATCAAAGAAATGTTGCGGAAATGTTCTTTGAATTCATCTTTCAACACCTGCAAGAGTTGGTTTTTAAAAAAAAAAAAAAAAGGAAACAGGGAGTAGAGGAAAGCTCAACTGCACTAGCAGAATCTGTGAATAAAGCACGTTCATCAAACGTTGGTGGACACGAAAGAGTTTTTTCAATCATTCCAGAAACAAGTCTTTTAATTTTTTTCGCATCTGAGGTCGACGAGCACCAAGTATTCGATTGCAAATATGGACCGAGTTTTGTTATTGATCGAAGAAGGACTACGTAGGTGAAATACATGTTTTGAATTCGATCTGGAAACATTCCAAGACGGTATTTAAAGCATTCCAAGTTCCTTTCCTGAAAATTTTGGGGAAATCCATTAGTTATGTTTTTACATCAGCAGAAATGAAATTACCCATGTCCCAGTTTTTTGATCCATCCATTGATCACATATATGCGTGCTGATACTACTATGCAACCCACTCACTAACCGATAAAATACGCGTTTTTCTTTACAAACGCCGTTATCATTCCCACCATCACCTCCACCCCTGTTCATGACAGTATCTAGAGTTGCTCCTTTATCTTCAGCAAAACAATTCTCGTTATATATTGCTCCCCAAACTCTAGCAGCACTGTCGCCGGCATATCCAGTGAAGCGCTCAGGATTTTTTAAAAGGTTGACGTATGGGATCTCATGCAAGCCGAGCGGGTCATCAAGTGCACAAAAGTCGTGGTCGTTGAAGGCACATTTTTTGACAAATTGAGGAAACGATGAATCGGTAGCGAGATTATAGTCTACAGATGAAAGAGCTGCGGACCTTAATGATTCCGGAATTTCTGCCTGGTTGTTAATTTAGAATTTCGTCATAATGACTCATTTTACCAAGTACCTCGTCAGCAGGTTCAACCGCGCATCCTTCTTGGAAACAGAAATGATCTTCTTTCCAGAAATTACAGCCACGATTTAAATCGATCTGTTTTTATTAAATATTGCAAACAAGATTTTTTGATGAAAAAGTGTCAATAATAATTTAACAAGAAGGTAATTATTGCCAGATATGTCCAATTATCGAAAAAACTGAATTGAGAAACTTTACCTTGACGTATCGAAAGAATGAAGTTTTGACAAGATCGTCAAGGAACGGCGCGATCTCGTCGTTAACTTGCTCGATTGTTTTGTATTCGCAGCAAGCATCTTCTATTAGTCCAGAAGGCTAATTGGCGGAGAATTTAGTAGTTTGTTTCGCTGGTTTTTGATGTTCGCGAAAGAAAAAATACCGACCTTACAACTTTCAACAATATCATGCAGTGTCGCTAATTTGCTGCGGGCCGAATCCGATGATAGCGCTAAGCTCGAGAGAGCAGCGCAATACAGTAGAAGAGTTATTGATTGCGTACGAATCATGATTGGTTTTCGTTCACTGAAAGCTGATTGGCAGTGTTTGATTTGAAACCTTTTTTTTTTTTTTTTGGTGCTGGCAAAACGTCATTTTGTTTTCCAGAGTCTGTGCATAAAGTTAGTGAAATATAACGTCAAACTTGTGAATTCCAGGTTTCGAAAGCCTTCAACATGAGTGAGGCAAACAAAATTTTACATACAAACTCTAAAGAATAATTTGCTTAGTTTTGAAGTAATTTAATGCTTTTATTTGGTACCCATAAAGAGAGACAATGACACACTTAACACTGGTGATTATTATTGTTTTTTCATACTTATTCAAAAACAACTCAAGTTCCCAAAATAAGATACCACCCTTAGACTGCTGCTTCTGCCGTCACAAAATAGTTATAACAATATGTAATGCAGCTGCTAGGGAATACACCTGGTGAATTATATCAAGTCCTTGTTGTCATTATCACTGTTTCTGAACAACTTTTTATTTTATTATGCAACACTAACTGGAATCTTTCTGTCATGGACTTTGGCATACTTAAAACTTTTGGACAAAGAATGACAGGCTGTGCTTGCACAAGTAAAAAAGTTTGCTGACATTTTTCTCATTTCCATACTAAGAAACAAATAATAAAATCAAAGTATGACAGTCAATCTGCTGCCAATGATGCTGCGCTGGTGTGGGCCACCCCCACTCTCTATCTTGGTCTATTGCACAAGCCATGGCCTTACACTGGATGGCTCAGGTAAGTGGTTTTGGTTTTTGTAGATCAGTGGAGTGAGCCACCCTTGAAATCTTTCATTGTTTATTTTCTCATAATGCAATCCAACTATGTGTTTTGCATCACCTAGATCTTTAATTTCAAATCTATTCTTCATTACATTCTTTAATTCTTCAAGTGATACATGAATAAAAAATCATCCACATATGCTAAAACAAAAACATTGCTTTCTGAATCATATTTGTGAAACAAACACAAATCCTTTTGATTCTGAATGTAACCATTTTCTTTTGAATAGTTTGTCAGAACATCATTCCATTTTTTGGCAGATTGTATAGAGATCTATAAATCTCACAAACAAGACTTTCACCTTTCTCATCAAATTGTGGAAATCCATCTGAACTAACCATAAAGTTTCTTTCTTGAAGGTTCCATATAAGAATGCTACAGACACATCAAGCTGTGTTATGTACCAATCATGAAGTTCAGCCATAGCTACCATTATTCTCAATGATTTCTTTTTAATAACAGGAGCATATGCTTCTGTATAATCTATTTGACCACTTCCCACAGCAACTAGTCTTATTTTGAACTTTATCAAATTTCCTTTTTCTAAGTCCAATTTATAATCAAAAACCCAGTTTGACCATAATAGTTTCTTTCCTTTTGGAATTTCTGATCTTCTAATATAACCAAAAGTATTTTTTTCATGATGTGAATTCATTTTTGCTTTCATGGTGTCAAGCCATTTTAGCCACATTTTTGATTTTTTTGCTTCTTTTATTGATTTAGGAACAGGTTCTAAATCATCAATCTTTATTGGACTGTCTGGGAAAGGAATGGCATCTTTGAATTAATTGCTTTCATTATGGCTTTCTGTATTTCTGGTCTAATCACAACATCTGTAAGAAAAGCTCTTATTCTAAGAATATTTCTTTTCTTCACTTTGTGATTTATTCTTTTTTCAAGCTTCTTTCTGAAACTTAAGTTATTTGGTAAGTTTTCTTCAACTTGACATTGAATCTCTTTTGTGAGATTTGCCAGTTCTCCTGTAGACTTTAGACATTTGGTAATTCCCCACTTGTCTAAGACTTCATTTAAGCCTTCAGGTTTCCACTCAATTCTATTCATTTTATCTTTTGGTGAATTTGAAGAATCATTTTCTTCTAATTCAAGTTTTGAATCATCTATTGTTTCTGTTTCTGTTTCTGATACATTGTCTTCTTCATTTGAATCAATAGGTATGATTATCTCTGGAACTTGTTCTATCAGATCTTCAATGGTTTCATTGATTGTTTCTTCTGATATTAGATCTTTTTCAATTAATTGTTCAATTCCTTTATCTGTAAGAGAACTTTCATCTTCATTCCTCCCCTTAATTGAAACATTTGTTGAATTTCTGGGTCTTAAATTGTATCTTGTTATTTGATTTGGTTCATTTATATCTTCTAACACCTCCTCCATTTCAGTTTCTTCATCTTTCCATATATTATTAACTTCAGTTTGTGTAATAAGTGAATGTATTGGGTAAAAATGGTCCATTGGATGTAAAGTTTTCCAAGGTTCCATTTATTCCCCTTACTAAACACAACTAACACAATCTTTCTTTATTGAAGATTTTGCTTTATTTGCATTATTAAACTTGTTGAAGTTCTGATGACTCTGTGATGAGAGTTAACGGAATAAAGCAAGCAATGCAAATAAAAAGTAATAAATAAATAAAAGTTATTTTATTATTATTATTTTGGTCCAAATTAAATAAATAAAGATAAATAAATAGTTTTTATTATTTTTATTATTTTTTTATTAAAAAATTTACCCAGTAAATTTTCCCAAAGGAAAAAAAACAAACTGTTGCAAAAATGTACCACAATAAGTTAAAACAGGCCGTGCAACATCAACGCGCCATCCACAGGAGGCGACGCTGATGCACACTGCACAGGGAATGCACCAAGCATAAGCTCAGCTATTCATGGTGAGTTTTGTCATTGTTTTTCTTAAATAAAAATCTAATTAATTGAGATTTATTATTTAAAACAAACAAAACAAAATAAAAATGGCTGCATGACATTGACATTACCCATAAGGATTTATGCCAATGCGTGCAGCGTGCAGACACCTGTCAGACAACAGAGCCACTTTGGCTGTTGTCTGCCTGTATTTATTTAAAATAAATATATAAAATTA
>JADGJH010001422.1:0-10086 GCA_027596945.1 Physocladia obscura | reverse complement strand
CCCATCCTCTGAGCTGTAAAACTTAAGTGTGAAAAAGTGTCTCAAATTTAGCTGTGATGATTCTGGCTCAATGCCCTTCATTATCAATAAAGAAGTTCATTTATTCAATATATTTCTGAAATTTGAAAGGTGTGCATCCTTTGGTGATTGTTTTTGGCATGAATTTTTGCAAATAAAATGGGAACAGCCAAGACGGCCGCCGATGCTGTTTGGTTGCGCGTTGTGATTCTGGTTACAATTGGCATTCTGGCTGTGTCGAGTCGTTTATTTTCTGTTATCCGCTTTGGTGAGATTCGCTTTCCGTCGCCCTACTTTTCATTTTTATTTCATTGCTGTTGCATTTTATAATTCATGCTTGCGTATTATCTGCCATTTCAAATCTAACATTTTTTTAGAAAGTGTTATTCACGAATTCGATCCATGGTTTAACTATCGCAGCACAATGCACCTCGTAAACAAAGGATTCTACGAATTCCTTAACTGGTTCGACGATTTTTCTTGGTATCCACTCGGACGAGTTGTTGGCGGAACAGTGTATCCGGGCATCATGATTACTGCTGGAGCTGCACATTGGATCATGAATAAACTCAACTTTCCTGTCGATATTAGAAACGTGTGCGTTTTCTTGGCTCCATTTTTTTCGGCTTTTACTGCTGTCGCTTGTTACTTGCTGACTACAGAGATTAAGGATGCTTCTGCAGGTTTTTTAGTTTGTTTCTCCAGCTTCAAAATTAAACGAAACAAATAACAACCATGCAAAAGGTCTTCTTGCTGCCGCATTTATTGGAATCGCACCCGGATATATTTCCCGTTCTGTCGCAGGATCATACGATAATGAAGGAATCGCGATTTTCCTCCTCATGATTACATTTTACTGCTGGCTGAAAGCGTTCAAACTTGGTTCGTCGCTGTGGGGCGGTCTGACGGCACTGTTTTACTTTTACATGGTTTCTGCATGGGGTGGATACGTCTTTATAATTAATTTAATTCCGTTACATGTATTTGCTCTGCTTTTGATGGGAAGGTTTAGTGCTCGTCTTTATGTGTCTTACAGCACGTTTTATGTTATTGGAACTTTGAGTAGTATGGAAATTCCGTTTGTTGGATTTCAGCCGACTTGGACTTCTGAACATATGGCAGCATTGGGTTTGTACTTTTTTTTTCTTTTTCTTTTTTAATTTTTTAATTTTTTTTGGTTGTTGTAGGCGTGTTTGGTTTGGTACAGATTGTTGCATTCGTTGAAATGATTCGCAGCCACTTGTCGGCCCAAGAATTCAAATCATTGTTCCATGGATTGATTGCTGCGATCGGCGCTGCTGGTGTGGCTGGGGTTGTCGCTCTAGTTGCCAGCGGAAAAATCGCGCCGTTTACCGGTCGTTTCTACTCATTGTGGGATACAGGATATGCAAAAAAATATATTCCTATTATTGCATCTGTATCAGAACATCAACCAACTGCATGGCCGTCCTTTTTTTTCGATCTCCAACTGCTGATGCCGCTATTTCCTGCCGGTATTTACTTTTGTTTCCAGGAGCTGCGTGACGAACATGTTTTCATTGTGAGTTGATATTTTTTTTTTGTGGGTTAAATTAAATTTGTCACTGTTACAAGATCTTGTATGCTGTTACCGGTAGCTACTTTGCTAGTGTCATGGTCCGACTTATTCTCACACTGACACCATGTGTGTGCATTGCATCTGCGTTTGCAATCTCCAAAATCCTCGACATTTACATTGCCCCGCCAAAAGACATCCCGAACGATGAAGAATATGACGCGACTGCCAACACAAAAGATAAGAAAATCGAACGTTCTAAGACAATCTCTTTTGGTATTCATGAAATTGATACACGTCTTTCTGTGCTCATCCCAATGACCCTCGTTCTCGTATTGTTTGCTTGGCATTGCACCTGGGTGACATCAAATGCATATTCATCTCCCTCAATTGTTCTCGCCAGTCAAGGCCGCGACGGCTCGCAACACATCATTGACGATTTCAGAGAAGCATACTACTGGCTGCGCCAAAACTCAGCCCCAAATGACAAGATCCTATCGTGGTGGGACTACGGTTACCAAATTACGGGCATGGCGAACCGGACGGTCCTTGTTGACAATAATACGTGGAACAACACGCATATTGCGACGGTCGGGAAGGCAATGTCGTGCAGCGAAGACGTGTCATATCCTGTCATGAGGCGCCACGACGTAAAATTCGTACTTGTGATTTTCGGTGCGGTGTTGGGATACTCGGGTGACGATATCAACAAGTTTTTGTGGATGGTGAGGATTGGCGAGGGAGTTTATCCGAATGACGTGAATGAACGCAAGTTTTTCACGGATCGTGGCGAGTATCGGGTTGACGAGAGTGCGACGCCGACAATGAAAAATAGTATCATGTATAAGGCGAGTTACTACCGATTCCATGAATTGTATGGGCCAAATGGAAGTCCGTACGATCGTGTGCGAAACCAAGCGATTCCGAAGAAGCCGATTAGTTTACATATTATGGATGAAGCGTTTACGTCTGAGGCATGTTATTTTGTCCTTGCTTTTTTTACTTTTTTTTTCACTTAGCTTTTTTTTCTGACATACCCTTTTTTTTTTTTAGAATTTTATTGTTCGAATTTACCAAGTTAAAGATTTGGATAATTTAGGCCGTTCTTTGAATGCGGCGGCTAGGTAACCAAAAGTTTTTTTTTGAAAATCTTATTCTAATACCCATTTTATTTTTCGTTTTTCTATATAGCTTTGGAAAAACAAAAAGAAAGAAGAGAATTAGTGCAAAGCCAGTAGCTGTAGGAAAGCACAGAAATATTGATGAAGATGAAGATTGAACTTTTGGTGATGTGATTATGATTGATCACCCTTTCTAACAATAAAAATTATATCCATAATATTTTTTATTATTTTTTGTAAAGAATCAGGAGTAGAAACACTTTCAGTTTCCAGATTTATCATCTGCCCACACTTTCTGTTTATCACTGACAGAAGTATAGTCGGCATTAAAGTCAAGGATTTCGATCATTTTTAAGCATCAACATTTCGTTCATACCCAAGTTACATCCATCAGCACTCCAGTAATTAACAACAATTTGAAATGACTTTATCTGATAGTAATAAAATGATTTATCTGATAGTAATAAATTGATTTCTCGACATACTTGTTCATTCCGTCGTGAATTTGTTGTTTTCAAGGACAAACAATTTTTTTTTTCTCTCTTCATACATGACTTCATTGCAAGATGATAAGTAAAACCAAATCTGCATTTCTGGCTACCTGTTGCCATCCCAATTGATGGCCAGTATTTGCTGAGGCTTTCTTCCTCCATGCATACTTCCTGTTAGGCAATGTAGGCCAAAAGTGGGTTCTCCATAGCATAAACAAACATTTGCCATGACTCATTTTAAAAGCAGAACCATTTTCCATCCATTGTATTTCTTTCTAAACTAGAGGACTTGCAAATAACTGTACTGTTGTTGTCGATCACCCATATTCCGTCTCATGAAACATACGAGAATGTTACAAAACATACAAACCCACCCCCCCCCCATGCACGCGTCCACTCCCTCTTCTCTGTGGAGTTTCTCTAATAAAATTTTGAATTGATGATTCCTACACTTCGGCAAGTGACAAATCATCTCAACTTTGAATTCTGTGTTTTATTTACACTGAAATACAGTGACGCAGAGTGCGATGGATTTGAGTGAGAGCTTTGTCACAAATCAACTCAATTTTGAATAACTGTTTTGTTCTCACTGAGAGTGAGTGAAGGAGGGTGTGATGGATTTGAGCTAGAGCTTTCGCTAAAATGTGAAGAGTATTATGTGGGGTTCCAACGTAACTGAACGAAATAAACCAACAACTATTTATTTGAAATTCGTTGATAATTATTTTTATTTATTATCTTTCTTATTATTAAAACTATGACTGTTACAATTCCATCCACAACTGTGAGAAATCGATTCTTAAAGACCCTTCCAATTAGAACAATTTATAAAGACCCACGTAATGAACACACTTATGAAGTACAAGAACGTAAAATTAATACAACTCTTTCCAAAGTGGGTGTACCATATTTTGGTTCAAATCAAGCCATTGTGATAGAAGTGCCTGACAAATGGATGAAAATGGTCAACCCCACAAGAGCGAATATCAACCAATCAATGAAGGAACGAATAATAGAGTTGGAAGAGACTGTTAAGAGACTTCAATCGGAATTGAATGACACCAATAATCCTGACTTCGAAAAGTTGTCAGTAATTGAAATAAAACATTCATTATTAGATAAAATAAAGCAATTAATGAATGGAAATGAATACTTTGAGACAGATAGTGAGTTGTTCTATATTGATACTAGTTTGGTGTATTATCTGAGAAAGAAGAGCAGTAGTGATAACAAGAAGAGAATTCAGCAAATCAAACATGATTTAATGAAAGGAGACACGAACCTCTGCAAAGAACTCCATGAAAATCAGCCAGCCATTCAAAAGAGACTCTACCATCATTTGAAGAAGGAGATGGATGAAGAGAAGATTGTTTCCATTAAACGTCGTTAATCATTATCTGAGTCAGAGAATGCTGGAATTGGCGCTCTATCCTGAGCAAACATGTGGCCAAGAAAGTCTTGAATGCTTTTGTTGTTTTCTTGATTGTTTCTTCTTGTGTTTACGTAAACAGCATCACAGCTCTCCAATTCCATGAATACTGGTTCTGATGGATTTAATGAACAGTTCATGTGCACTGAAGTCTCTGATACTGTTCCATTTGAAAGATTCCTTATCGTTGTAATGGTGATTGTGGTTGGCAGTTTTGCAAGCGATAATGGACAAATGACCCACTTCCCGCATTCATTCTTGTACACCAACACAACTGCCTCGTGCGTTGTAAGCACTCCATCTGTTGGTCCGTCATTCAAATCCAACTTGAAGCCTTGTTTCTCTACATCCCATCCCTGTAATTCAATCTGTGACAAGTTTCTTTCGATGACTTGAATCTTGCATCTTGTTTCAAAGTGACTCTGCATAGTCTTTCTTGAAATCACCTTTTGTTGACAAACTTGTAGCAAGCAACATAGTAACAATACGACCTGAATTTGTGATTAGAAAATAAATCAAACAAGATGCTTAAATAACTCACCTCTTCGAGATTCCAAAGTTCGTCAAAACAAATTGATAAAAGTCCCCCTTGCTTCCGTTATCAAAGATTTCGTTCAATCGAATCAATCGTTCAGCGACAGTGAGCCTCACTTCGTTTGACTTGATTTCCTGACGTGAAAGGAGCGCCAAATTCGATTTGATTAGTTCAGTGAGCGCTTCAGTCATATTGTCTTCGTTTTCAGGAACTGTTGATACTGGCTGCAATGTTGAAGAGTTATTTCGCAACGTTTCTAAAGCATAAGTAACTAAGAACTTCTTGTATTTTGCCCATTTGTCATCGGTTTCGTCGTCTGAGTTGTGTTTTCGTTTCTTTGAAGATGCCATCAGCGTTTTCAGTCGCCTATCCGGGAATCGACTGATTGCAGCCTTGAGTTCAGCATCGGTTTTCGTGTGATGGTATCGCATCCAAGTGAAGAAATCATCTTTGGCGACGTTGCATCTCGAGTCTTAATGTTTCCACTGTTGAAAAGACCTTGCGACCGTCTGCCTGCAATAAATAATTCAGACAACCAAATTAAAATCATGAACAACAATGTTAAGGCCAGTGGCATCACAGCAGCTCAACCTGTGCTGTCTGTGAAGCCCCTCTCGGCCTTCGTGAGATTCCGCTATTGCTCATCATTTCCGGATTTTTGGAAAAAAAACAAAAGTTTACGGCACAACGGCAAACACACAATACTTTCACACCTTTTAAAGCGAGAAAATCTATCACAATACCCATATCACTGGACTGGCAGTATTCAAATGACAATACAAGCTGGATAATTACTCTGTATGAAATAAGATGATGCTATAATTCAAAACACACACAACATCATCAAGCTGAGACTCTCACTCAAATCCATCACACTCTGCGTCACTTTCATTGAGTGTAAATAAACACATGATTCAAAGTTGAGTTGATTTGTTGAATTTTCTTAGTGAGCACTCTCACTCAAATCAATCACACTCTTCATCACTCACTCTCAGTGAGAATAAAACACGTTATTCAAAGTTGAGATGATTTGTCACTTGCCGAAGTGTAGGAATCATCAATTCAAAATTTTATTAGAGAAACTCCACAGAGAAGAGGGAGTGGGCGCGTGCATGGGGGGTCACAGAAAAAAATTAAATTGGGCTTGTCTGTTGCTGAAATATAATAATAGCTCCATGCTTGGAGACATTCATTGAGCTGATAAAATCCTTTGGTTATATTTTTTCTCTATTTGGAAGTTTTGTGTTTTATTGGTAGTGGAAGTTCTCTCACTGAGCAACAAAATATTGTCTGAAATACTTTGACAGAAATTTCATTGGCAGGCAGTACTTTATATGGCCATAGTGATGTTATGCAACAAAACTTGCACACCAAAATCAGAATACATTTGGACAAAGAAAACTCAAAAATCCAATGTGAACATTTTTGGTTTCTTGTACTATCTATTTTAAGGTACTGATGCAATGCTAGACACTCCAAAAGACTTGGTGAAAACATCCTGTTTTATGAAGGTTGGTGTCTTTCAACAAAGATTTGCAGACAAACTTTTGAAAGTTTACTTTCCTCACGTCAGTATTTTTTGCTTAATTGAATTATGTATTTTTGCATTGTTAAATTTCTGAATGGAGGCACCAGAAACAAACATCAACAGGCTGGGTTGAATTGTTCAAGGATTAAGGCTGGGCAAAACGCAGGCAGACGGGGATATTCTGAATGCCAATTTCATTGAGATACACGAAAATAAAATCAGAAAGAAAACAGGCACAAAGCTTGCATAGTGGGGGGAGGGTAGGGAGAACAACAGCACTAAACATGGGTCATTAGAGAGAAAAGATAAAATAAAAAATTATTGCCTTGTTGAACTGGTTATAATAAATCAAAACCTTGCATTGCTTTCTTAAAATAAAAAAAAAAGGAAGGAAATAGTGTCTTTTTATTTGAATCAAATATCAGAATCTCTTAAAATTTTTGAAGATGCTAGAGGAATTGTGAGGAATAGGTTTTTCACTTCATTAATATCAATGTCTGCAGCAGTTAAAAGCCTATTATCAAATTGATCATGAGCTTGAGTATGAGTCACATAGATGCCATTTGGTTCAATAGGCTCAAATGTGGCTTTATGGAATGGAAAGCACTTAAGCCAGATAATCATATTGTACAAAATTGTGGTTTCCTTTCTTCCAGTCATCTTGCAGAAGCAAAATATTGGTTGGTATCAAGTTCTGCAGTTGTTTTGTAGTCACTCAACGGTGGACAGAATAATACTTCACTGATGTTTCATCAGCTAAAATATTTCCCAAAATTCCGCAAGATAGTGAACAAAATTCTCCAACAAAAAATATAAAGCATTTGTTGGATCAACCAGCAAGAATGTCAAACCGGCAGGGTTACGTGTTTGGGCCAATTTTGTTAAATTCTACATCACAAAACAGAAAAAAAGGTAACTTATTATTTCTTCAAGCAAACTAAAGTTGGAAAACACCATGAATGAAGAAGGGTGAAGATAAAAATAGCAAACGAAAAAAGAAAAAGAAAACAGCCAAAGAGAAATAATAAAGAAAAGCAAATAGAAGCAGAAAAAAGGTTGAAAAACGTGAATGCTCTAATTTGAGGAAATATGGCTTTTTTGAGCATAGTAATTGGCATTTCGCTTAATAATATCAGCCACCGGCCCAAGTAAACGAACAAATGCTTTCTTGCCCATTGTTGCTACTTTCAATCTACCAATCGCGCGAATAGTTGCTTGGCGAGGTTGGTCAGTTAACAACGCCAGTTCTGGAAGGAAACATTTAGAATGAAAATGACACAAAGAAAAAAATAAAAACCGACCCCCAAAGTAATCGCCTTTCTTCAGTCCAGGATATAAGTGTTCAACGCCATCAATAACTTTTGAAACTGAAGCATCTCCACTTTCGATAATGTAAAATTGCTCGCCAACATCACCTTGTTTAATAACAGTCTCACCATCATTGTACACTTGAGATTCAAGTACATCAGCAATTTTGTGGCGCTCGTATGGCTCAAGTGACGACAGCAATTTAACCTCTTCCAGAAATCCTTCGTACATACGGCGTTTGCGGGACGTGTTTTCCATCAAAATTCGCCGGAACGTTACACGGTCAAGAGCCCATAGAACGCTGTCCGCAGTAGCAACAACTGTAGCCGCACGTGGCGCATTATACATGAGTGCCAATTCACCAAATGACCCACCATCCGTGTATTCAAAGACTTTGACAGGTGGGTTTCCATTCTTGGACACAAACACATCCAACGCACCCGTTTCAACAACATAAAAAAAGTCGCCGACGCCGCCTTGTCTGATAACTTCCTCGCCAGTAGCAACACGTTTTTCTGCCATCGCGTTCACAACGTCGCGATACTGCTCCTCATCGCAAGATCGAAAGAGGAAGTTGTTTTTGATGGAGACCTGGATGCGTTGCTTTTGCTCATTGGTTTTCGGAATCACAACCGCAACAAAGTCCTTGTCAAGAGTTGGGGCCATTGATTCGGCAGAAACGGAAGTACGACGGCCGCGATTATAATTTGCTGCGACAGGTGGTGGCGCTGACGTTTCTTCTTCTTCGCTTTCTTCGTCATCGTCACTTTCCATTTCGTCGTCACTGTCCTTTCTTTCGCGAATATCTGTCAGAGTTTTTGAGTTTGGCTTTATGTTGTCAGCCTCGTCTTCAGGTGCAATTCCGGCAGCTATAAAAAAGAACATTTCAATATTCAACGTAGGAAAATAACAAAAAATAAATAAAACAATTCATTATTGAAAATAATAAAATATAAAATAAAAATAGGAAATTCAAACTACACAAATACAAGGAACAAAACACATATTTTAAATAAATAATGAAAATGATAAAAAAATTAAAATAGTGATAGTTCCTCGACATACCCAGCTCAATCAACTCCTTTCGCTGTTCAGCAAGTTTGCTATGAAAATAAGTTGCACAGAACTGGTAAATATCCTTTGGCTGTGCACGCAGAACTTCTCGGTTCAGATCCTTCAGAATCTCGGGAAACTCAGCGGGAACAGCAAACTCTGATTCCGTATTCGAAGCATCGTGTATATTATTGGTGCGATTCTTACGGTCGCCGGGCATTGATGCAGTTTTGGTTCTGGAAATAGTTTGGGAGATACTTTTAATTTTTAAAATAAATAAAAAGAAAACGAGAAGGAGCGCTTAAGGATACGCCGCAGAGTATCCAAAAAGTTAATCCGGTTTCGCTCAATATTTCGTATTGGACAGAATATTACTGATGGAACTTACCAGTTCAAGTGTCTTGACAAAAATTTGATCAAAAATCTCCTTTGTTCTTTCAAAAACAATTCGATTGAAAAATTATATGTGACTATTTTCTCTATTGATATCTCTTACCCGATTCTTGAAGTTACTTCAACAATACTGGAGCCCTTTTCTTTTGCATCAACAGTTTGACTACGACATCTTCGTTTAGTTTCTGCAGAAATTATCCCGTGCTATTCAGCGACACTACTCGAGTAGTTCTGAAGGTACTTTCAATATAATTGGCACAGTGTTTGCTTTAAACTGTTTAGCTCAGATTTTGCGTATTCACCACAGGTTTTTGTAGTACGTTGGGAGTGGAGCGACTCTTGGAGGTTGTGAACTGAGGAAATTGGGACAAACTTCTATTATGCCTCGTAATCTGATTTTTTTGAGTCTAAAAAAATTAAAAGAAATATTTTTTATTATGTAAATATTTTGAAATCAAGAAATAATGAAAAATTATTAGAACAGGACAAAAAGAAAAATTAAACTGAAAGAAAAGTACAAAAAGATAAATAAAAAGAAGGTTGGGGATTGTCTCCAATGGTTGGAAATGGAGATTGAAAATTGGAGATCCAAAATTGGAGATTGGAGAAATGAAACAAAAAGCACTTGTCACAAAAAGGTGCAGAGCAAAAAGCAAATAAATAAGAAAGAAAATTG
>JADGJH010001421.1:0-10092 GCA_027596945.1 Physocladia obscura | reverse complement strand
TTTTTGTATATATAATAACGAAACTCAATCCCTGCAAATTGCTGATTTTCTCAATCATGTTTGTCGACAGGGCAAGCTGCCTGAAATTCATACATATATCTTATAATAAGTCCGAAAAAGAAACAAAATAAAAGATGACTCAACTCGCATTTGACTAAAGTCGCCAAGGACGCGTCCATTTTGACAATAAACGGCTGCTGAGTGATCAATTTCACCAACGTCGCTTCTGATGCGGATGTTCCAGGATTTTTCTCCTCCTGCAAAAATACCAGTGTGGCACAACCGAAATTTATGTTAACTTTGCTTGATTCATGGAGTACAATTACAGTGGCTCGATCAGAATGCCAAATATTACCCATAACTTAATCGCGTCTTTGATCGTGGTTCCTTTTGACTAGAATTTCGTTAGAATTCTCTATAAGTTCAAAAATTCTTGTTGCTTTTACAAACCATATTTATGGTGATTAATCGCAGATTATCAGGAATCAATTTTCAGTAAATTTTCTTATAAATTTTTTTTTTTTGTTGGGAAGAATGATAATGCTTTAATGAATTATTTTCTCCAAATACACAAAAACAAACAAACAAAAAAAAAATCAAAAAAAAATTAACAATTGCAACTGGTTGCCTCAAAATCGCACAACTGACACCAAGCTTTCGAAAACCAAAAAACAAAAAAACAAAGCGAAAAAAGAAAAAGGACGCTTACACAGCTAGCTTGTTCTCTCTCACAAAAAAAAAAATCACTGCTCTCGCAAGTTGGGAAAGGCCAAAAAGGAAACGAAAAAATTCATTCAATTCCCAAAATCTCCAATTCCTCGTCCGCCAACACCTCCCCCATCCCTTTCAACTCTTTCAGCATCTGTACACCACCATTATCTTCAGTACACCCATACCCGTGCACAATACAAACAGCCACACAGAACCGAGCAAACGTGTCGCTCGGCGCGGCAGATGCAGCTGCCCGCTGGAACGTTGCAAAGGCTGTCTCAGTTGCACCAACCTCAAACAATTTAAGTCCTTGAGCAATCAATTCGCGTGTTTCGCGGGCACTACTATTACCGCTGCCGCCGCGAACAAGTTCTGCGGCTGATGATGTCGTCGACGAAGCGCGACTTATTCTTTTTGATGATGTGGATCCCGATGGTGTCATTACGGTATTTGATGACCATGACGACCAAGCAACGTGAGGCATTGAAGCGCGGTTGATAGCTTTTTGGTTGTTATTGGTATTATTAGTGCTGTCGCCGTCGAGAGTATGAGGATCGTGGTTACGACGAGGAAAAGTACTGCTAGTTCCTTGTATCGTCGAACGTCTTTGCTGTTGTTGAGCTTGAAGATTTCGGCGCGGTCCGAATGCTCGATTTATAAAGGAAACTAATTGGGACGGCTTTTTAGGTGACTGTTCACTTTCGGCGACAGGTGGGGGCAGATCTTCTCCCCAACCATTTTGATTTCTATTTGATTGGCTCAACGATCTGTTTTCGGCGACGCTTTGTGCATCTGGTGACGATTGTATTGATTGGCTTTGGTCTAATGTGGGGGTTGCAGGAGGCGACGATAGTCCAAGAAAAGATGGGAGGATATTACTGAAACGTTTCGATGCCGGTTTTTGGGTAGCAGCAGCGGCAGCATCGAGGAACTCCTGCTGTTGCTTAATTTTCTGAAATTCCAGTTCTTCGGACTCTTTCAGACGTGCTTTGACATTTTCAATGAATCTATCGTCATGATCCAAATCCTGAGATGGTATATACGAATATCTTCGCGTGGGCTTGAAGCGCAGAGGCAGTGGAGACGCTTGGGAGTACGAGGAGCCAGGTATTACGTAGGACATGTTGCGGGGAGAAGAAAATGTAGGGGAGAAAGTCGACGATGACGGAATTACTGGAGTCAACGTTTGGCTATGGGTGTTGGTATCATCGAAAAAGGATGTTGACATGGGAGAAGTTTCTCTTTGGAAAGGTGATGACTCATGAAGAGTCGCCTATTTACGGTAAGAGAGCTTGACCACAGCAATATTAACAAGACAAGCCTACCTTGTTTTGCATGACATTTTCTTCGTGATCATTGTCGCCGTAATCATCATCCTCCCAGTCCAGAACTAGCGAGAGATTCGAGAGCTGGGGCAACGAAGTGAGGTTAAAGACGTGTTTGGTTGGACTCGGCGCTGAAGTTGACAGCAGACTAGAAGCTGCGCCGGCAGTATTGGGAGTGGTTGCAGTGGTTTGGTTTTGTTCGTATGCCGCCACCCACGAGTCTTGATCGAACGGCTGCTGCGTTGCGCTGCGCGAGAGCAGACTCAGACGATCGGATCCATCGTCCGTTGACGTTGCTATGCTGGTGCTTGAGCTCGACACTGTTGTGAATCCCATTCTGCTGGGCATTTCGGGCCGCGTAGTATCCAGCTCAAACACACCAAACCGTACGTCGATCGGCTCGAACGACAGTCTCCGCGGATCGTCATCTCCTGCCATTGTTTCGCATGCAACTGCCCCTCCGCCTGCGGCTGCCGTTGCTGCTGTTCTCATTGTGGTGTCTTTTGCCGTTTTCACCGCCCTTGACGTTTTTGCTTTGTTTCAATTGAACCCTGAAATCCAAAAAACGAAAAAAAAAAACCTGTGATGATGCTGGGCTGGTATTTGGGTGGCGCGTCGGATGAGTCTAGATTTCTCTGCCATTGTCTGTGTGTCACCTTCATTTTTCTGAAATTGTCAGCAAGTGGTGTGTATATTTATTCAAAGTTGTCAATCACAGCAACTGCGAGTGCCAGAGGTGTTGCGTTTTTCCACAACTGTTCACTCTTTCACAATGTCAAGAGAGTCTTCTGATCACGTACGGGGCTTCAGAGGATCTAACGGCATTAGTAATCTGTTTCGTCAAGTCGCGTCGTTGTTCAATCCAAACGAGCGACGGCAACAAGAAGAAACCAAAAATCTGCAACAAGAAGATGCTTCAACAAATGAAATAATACCAGAAGTATCGTGTAGTACTTTTACAACTGTTGTGACAGCTAATACTTCACCTGAGATCGCGTTAGCAGTCGAAGGTGTCAACAATCGCAGTAGTGGCGCACCGGAAGAAAATCACACTAATTTAAGTTTATCGGCTGCAGCGGCCAACAATTTAGCAACACAATCTTTAAACCTTTTAAATATACAGCAAAATTCCGCAGATTCGAGTATTTTACTAGCCCCTTCAAATTTCATTGAACCCTCGCCTCGAAGAATTTTGCTAAGCAATGAGGCTTCCCAATCGTCATTGTCAGCGGTATCCTCATCGGTACGGGATACAGCGTTGCCTTGGAGTAATATACCAGCAATAAACGCTATTGATCCCATTTTGCTTCCTGAAGTTGCACCGATAATTTCCCTACTGCAGCCAAATAGAAATCAAGTTCGACACCAGCACCAACAAGAATCATTCCATCAAACTCAACAAAACAGTCAAAATCTGCCCACTCATTTACAGCAGCCACGCCTACGTCGACGGAACGCGGTCGACTTTTCCGCAGCAATAGATATTATGGGACCACCGATTGAGATTCAAAACGAAAATATACCAGGAAATGTTATGCAAAATTCTAGAAGAGGAATTCTTAGGACAGCGTCATCATTTGGTGGAAATTCTAGAGGCAGTGGATTGATTGTGATGAGAAATTTGGGTGGTAATATTTCTGAAGATTCTGATTTTGAAAATGAAGGGGATAGTAGTAGCCATGATAATGGACTAACTGTTAATGGGTCAAGTTATTTTTGTCCATAAGTTTTTTATTTTTTTACTAAACATTTTGATACAGCCTGAACTATGATTTGAATGAAGCAACTCCATATAGCAGATCTTTAGAAGCACAAAACTCCAGTGGAATTGCTATAATTCAACAGACCTCACTTCCAGCAACTCAAGAAACATCAAGCAATTTCCGCGAAGTTGTTGCCCGACTTTCCAATATCACAGCAGCCATGATGAATCCAGCAATTTCAGCAACAATACCGCCTGTCATGTCATCGTCAAATGAAAACGTGAGTGCACGTGCTCCACCACAAATGGAGCGAACTGTGATTGGTGGTCCAAGAAGAAGACTACTGCCAGAACAACATCCTGTTCTCAATAATTTTGACAGTTTTGATGGATGGCTTATTTTCCATGGAGAAATGGCTCTGCAACCCGAAGTTTCAGACTTAATCTCAAGAGGAAATGAGGCTCAAGCCTCTCGTGATGCTACTGCAGACAGACAGCATAATAGAATAGTCTCAAGAACACAACGACATGGCGGAATCCATAGAATTCAAGAAATCCACCAGAGTTTCGAAAACTTTCCGGTAAACACCATTCCAAATACAGCAGTAGTTCTTTCTGGAGCTCCAGACCCACAAACGTTGCTGCAAGTTGAACAATTCTGGAACAGAGTAACGGCAAGACGAAGAAATATGCAACAGCAAAGTAAGTATCGCGAATAATGAAATACCATTTTTATTATCACGTTCTGACGATTACAACGTGTATTTCATAGATGTACCGCAAGTAACAGCCCCCTCACAACCGCCACCACCACGTCCACAACTAGTAGCAGCATCGCTGCGACAAAATAGCGAGCCTATGGACGCGACGGCAACGCTATTTGAAAGTTTCATTAACGGATACTTAGATGCCGAAAAATGCGAAGAACGAGACCAATCATCGCAAACCAACCGAAATAAAAATGAAAGCAACTCATCAGCTCAAAAACCCCACCCCACTTCACTCCCTTCAACAGTTATAACTGGATACACACCGCTTCATTGCAATTCACTACCGTTGAAAACTCCCCATCCAACCGTCCCATTCCAAGCAGTTTCCCGCACAATCTGGATAAAAGGAAATTCACACGTCTTGTTCGATCCGTTGCTGTCAAACGCACACAACGCCAGTGCCGTCGAAGGCTGGTTCTCGCGGACTTATCGTGATCTCTGCGACTGCGAACACCGCCATGCGGAATCTCAGGCGCTTGTAATCAGGACAACTGGGACGGGTCTTTCGCGGTTGTTGGACGCAAATGCGTGTCCCGTGATGCCGGCGGACTGGTCACATGTTGATATTATGATGAAAGTCTTGTGTGGTGGCGGGGAAGGCGTTGGTGGAAACGGGGACGGGCATTTGAATGGTGGTGCATCTGGTGCGGTTGGAATCGGTGCGTTTGATAGGAGCGATGGTGGTAGAGAGGAGGTTTCTGCTGCTGTTGCGAATGGGACCAGGAGACGGTCTGAAAATGTGGGGGAGGTTTCATCTCGATCGATTGACAGTGGTGGTGGCAATGCGGGAGGTAGTGGAAGAAATCAACGAAGACGGTTATTGAATGAGAGAACACGTGGTAGTGCTGCTGAGCTGGAATCTTTTTACGGGATTCCTGAAGATGATTGGGGGTTCGTTTGGTGAAAAAAAATTTCTTCTTTCTCCTGTAATCAAATTTTAAAAAAAAAATGAAAATATAAAAATATTTCTCTTTCCTAAAATCGACAAAGCAAACAGAAATCAAAACGACACAATCGTTTTTTACAACAAAAAAGCTTTTATTCATACACTAACAAAATACTTATCCAATCGACAAACGTCTCAAACTTTCAGACCAATTCAAATGCGCACGTTCACTGCGAATAGATTCTCCAAACCTTGACATTTTGATTGTATTTGACAATCCCGGAAAAGGGCCATGAAATCCAGCGCAATAACACACTGCATCACCAACTTTCAGAAACTTTACGACAGACACATTCTCAATAACATCGCGTTCAGTCAGGGCAAGAATTGCATCAGTATTTCTCAATCTTGGTCCACCACCTAGAGACTCTGTGCTAACAGTATGACTATCATTTTCGTGGTGGGTTTGTGGAACAAGGGGAATCTCGACCTCTGTGCGACGAAGACGCGAGATTGAACCTGAGACTGTTGATATTTTTAACCCGTTTGAAAGGACTGGAAAAATTCCGAAATGCATTGCCAAACGGCGATAGATTGAGCCGGTTGGTGTGACTGCAATAATCGGCATGCTTGGACGGCGTTTGCTGCAAAAAATTGGCATTTCTGAAGTTGTAGTGAAGACAATCATCGCTGATGCAGATGCCTGCCGTTTATTGATGAATTTAAATAAAAAAGAGACATAAAAATTAAAAATAAATAAAACCTCAGAAGCTGCCGCAACAGCAGCATCAGCAATACAATGCGCAAATTCAGACACATATTTTTCTGATCCGATAATTTTCTCCTTCTTGTCGCGCTTATACAACGGAATTGTGAAATCTCTGCCCTGCAACAACCGCGACCCCGCTTCCGCATTCCTACAAATGGACGACATCATCTGTACAGTTTCAATAGGAAATTCTCCAGTTGCACATTCCGCTGACAACATCACTGCATCGGTTCCGTCAAACACTGCATTCGCAACATCCGAAACTTCAGCACGCGTCGGCACAGGCGCATTGATCATGCTCTCGAGCATCTGCGTTGCTGTGATAACAGGTTTATCTGCCGCGTTTGTTTTTCGGATGAGGGTCTTTTGAATTAATGGGACTTGTTCCAAAGAACATTCAACGCCCAAATCGCCACGCGCAACCATAATACCGTCAGAAATATTGATAATTTCGTCAATCACAAGAAGGGATTGGGGTGTTTCAATTTTGGAAATAATGTGTGGGCGCCAGTCTTCTTCAAGTTGGTCGAGAGAAATTCCTGATGTATCAGGAAGAGGATTTCCGTTATGGCGTGCAAGGGCTTCTTGGGATTGGAGATTGTTGAATAATTCGAGGAGGTCCCCGACGTCTTGAGCACGTTGCACAAAACTTAATGCGACGTAGTCGAGTCGCATTTTGAACATGAACTTTGCGTCGGATTTATCTTTTTCCGTCACTGCAGGAAGTGCAATCTAGCAAGAAGAAACTATATTAGAAAAAAGTACATCTTTCATGCTCCGAGTTGCATCAAATTTTACCGCCATGTCAGGAACGTTGATTCCTTTCTTTGCTTTCAATTCTCCGCCAACAACGACTTGACACAAAACTTCGTCAGCAGAAACGCGCTCAGTCACGACCAGTCTCAAATTTCCATCATTTAGCAACACACGGTGTCCTATGGCAATGACTCCAACAATCTGGGAGATTGATGTTGTAATGGTAGTTGCGTTTCCTGGTTCTGAAGAATGCACAAGACGGATGGTTGAGCCGGGAATTAATTGAATCGACGGTGTTGGTGCGAACGTGTTGCATCTGATTTTTGGGCCACAAAGGTCACCTGCAATTTTTAATTTTTTAATTATTATTGTTATTTATTAAAAAAATATTCATTTATTGAGCCAGAAGGATATATTCTTTACCCAAAATTGCAACGGGAATTCCCAAAGCTGCGCTTTCTTTGCGGATGCTTTCAATTACTGGCCGTTGACTCTCAGGGTCCGACACATGTGAAAAATTCAATCTAAACACGTTGACTCCGGCGACAATGAGCTCCTTAATTTTTGGGACAGATGTTGGACCCAAAGTAGCCACGATTTTTGTGCGGCGTTCTTGCAAATGCTGATTATAATACATATTTATTGAGTGGGTCAGTATAATCGAGTATAACGCGGGTTGATTTAATCAAAATGCATCGGAGAAAATACCTCATTGGAATGGAGTACTTCTTGTGAGATTCCAGCAGCAAGTGAAAGCTTTTCTAACTCGTCTGAGTCTTTGATCGCGTCGATAAGCGGCTCTTGTTGGAGAGGCTTGGCAGTAATCAACTGAGATGCTCCTTGTCTGCTCATTTGCTGTCCTTCTGTCAGTTTTGTATCTTTGCTTGTTCTTGTTTCTGATTACTCGTTGGTGTTTGTGCTTTTGCCGGATGATTATTGGATGTCCCCCAACCAACAATTTCAAATTTTTGTACTCAAATTTTTTGAGTCATCAACTGTAACAACGACTCAAATCAATATTGAAAAAACTAAACATCACAGCAAACATTCCTAAAAGTTTCCGTAAATGTTGCTTCCTTGAACGTGGCTTCCTTGGCCTGATTGATAATCTCTTCCCGAAAAGTCCTTCGGTCCATGATTTGGAGGTCCATAGTCATTGTAAGGATTCATGCCACCAGGACCACCAGGCATAGGAGGGCCACGGGGTGGAAAGTCATTGTAGCCTCCTCTGGAAGGTGGATAGTCTCTGTATCCGCCAGGCGGACCGCCAGAATATCCACCACCACCACCACCGTATCCACCACGGCCTGTTCTATGTTAAGAAATTGAAAAATAATATTAAATATTAAACATACCGCCATAGTAATCATCATATCCACGTTGATTGTATCCATATGGTCCGCCTCGTGGAGGTCCATACCCTCTGTCATAGCCACCACCATAACCACCGCGCCCTTCAAAAAACCAAAGCATCAGCAACGACCACCAGAAAACCAAAAGGCAACAATTTGCCCCGCATCATAATATATAACAAAAACACTCAAACAACACACCAACGTACAACAAACACACCTTGATCATAATAGTCGCGCCTGGGAGGATAGTCACGGTACGGGCCACCGCCACCATCTCGACAGTCTCTGGCAATATGACCGGACTTTCCGCATTTGAAGCAAGCGCGATTGTCGCCGCCGCTTCCACCACCTCTGCTCCGAGAATATTCGCGATCACCACGATCGCCGCGATCACCGCGATCAGCGCCGCCGTCGCCACCACGTGAACCCAAATCCTAATGAAAAAGGCATAACACATACCAAATCAAAACCGTCAAAACCTCAACAACATGCACCGACACAACAATAACAACAACAATCGTGTCCCCACCTCTCTCACTTCAATCTTTCTACCATGCCATTCGTAACCATTGAACATTGCTTATTAAAAAAGACAAGCATTATTAAGCTTTAGAAGCAAAACACAGTTAAAAAACTCACAAATAGCGTTTTGTGCATCGGCAGACGTTTCAAAAACAACAATGCCGCTTCCTTTTGATCTGCGGTCAGGGCCTTCTTGCACGTCTGCTCTCGTTACACTTCCGGCCTGACGAAAAAGATCTTTGAGATCTTGCCAAGCAACGATGTAAGGAAGCTGCCAAAATTGAAAGCAATAATCCAATGCACCGATTTCATAATTAGTTGACAAAATGAGAGTTGAAAATACGTACATTTGAAACAAAAACTCCACATGGGTTTGGACCTCCACGTGAACCACCGCCGCTGCTGCCGCCGCCGCCAGGGCCGGACCGTCTGTCTCCAAATTTCAAGTCAGGCTCTCTGTCTTCCCGGATAAATACGTTTCGGCCCATCAATGGTGTATCGTTGAGTTCCTCGATGGCGCGCTGGGCTTCATCAGCTGTTCCATATTCAACCACGCCACATCCTTTAGAACGACCACCTGGCATGGTAAGAACGTCGGCAAAAACAACATCACCAGCTTTACGCATATAGTCTTTTAGATCTTGCCATCCTACCTGGAATTTAACGTATATGAGAAATGAAAAAGATGCATAAAGGAGTGTAGATTAACAGAATGAAGCGGGGAGGATGGGTCTTGTTACTTCATAGGCCAGGTTTCCGACATACACACGTTTAAAATTAGAAGTCATGCGATGCTGGTTGTTGTTGCCATTGTTATTGTCGCTACGTGCATCACCATCAATATCAATATCGACACGCATCGCAGCAGCAACATCAGAGTCGGCAGCGACATCGAGTAGCGTGGGGTTCTGGTTTTGGCTTTGCGCATTTGCACTATTCGCTGGGCGTTCATAAGCTGGACGGCGTGTGCCTGAAGGCGACTTTGAACGCGCGCGGCGGAACTCGGAATCATCTAGAACGGCTGTTAGATCTTGTTCCTGTTTAGTGTTGTTTTGTCGTTAGTCTGGGTGGGTCAAACACTTTTCCCACCATTTTCGTTTCTTTTTTATTGTCAATAACCCCAGAAACTGAAATTGAACGTACGATGAACGTACGGAGCCTTTTATTTCAGACATGAGCTTGAAAAAAATCCAAAAGAATCCAAGCTTTATTATGCCTCTCAATCTGATTTGTACAGCCACAATTGAAAAAAGAAAGAAAAAAAAAAAAGAAGCAATTTTAAATAATATAATTTTA